>JAAGAY010142660.1:9341-40353 GCA_011801015.1 Ardeotis arabs
CCCCCCCCCCCCCCCCTGCCCCTTATGTTGCTAATTATTTCAGGGGAACTCCTATCTTATTAGTGCTCTCTCTCCAAAAAGTATTTCTCTTCCTCTCTGTCTCTTGCCTTCAGAGGCTTGAAGAACCCTGATACGTTAGGAAAGCCAGTCTCAACTTTAAATTGCCTTAAGCATGTGAATACTCAGCTCAGTTTCCTTTTACAGCAGCTTGTTATGAAAGGAGCAGGAATCTCGGGGCATCCCTGGTTCAGCTTTTCTTCTGACCCTTGGGTGAAAGCAAGGAGGATTTAGCTCCAGCGGGTGAGTGCTTGGAGGAGGAGGTGTCCATCTTGAGCTTTGAGTACTCTGGTAACAAAATATTTCTCTTATCAGTGAATTTTTACTGATATTGTTGAACTATGCTTGAAGTATGTGGGCATATATTGTAATCTGCTGGCGAAGACGCTGTGAAAATAGCCATCCAAAGGTGCTTCTAAACTGCTTATGTCCAAAGCAATACCCTGTCTCCAGTGGAGGTGGAGGAACTGCTCTGGAAGGAGCTGGATGGAAGCTGAGCAGCCTGATTCAAGACTCCACTTGCTCTAACCTGACTTTGTGGTTTGCAAATGTGCTGGATTTTCAGTAGGCTGAGAGCTTCACTTGGCTGGCAGCCTCCAGCCCCAGGTAGTCTGGCAGGTGAGGAACAGCCACGTCTGTGGCTGAATGCTGAGACCAAGGTCTGCATGTGTGGCTGTAGCAGTGGGAAGGCTGTCTCTGGGTTACCTGCAGTGAAGGATGGTGCTGACTTTTGCAAGGTTCAGATCACTGTTTTGAAAATCTTTGTTTAGCCCAGATGAGCAGTTGTGGCGTGGAGATCTGTTCCTTGGGCGTTTCACAGTTCATGCTTACCCAGCCCTCTAAGCATGACAGCACCAATTTTAACTGTCTTTCAGTTTGCTTTCACATGCAGAGATCTCATGTATCCCTCATGGAGGGTCAGCGTTTTGTGCCTGTCAAAATTGCTACTTGTCTCTTGAGGTTGTTCTGCTCTGCTTTGCCCTATAATTACTTGCCACGCACTGCATGCTTCCCAGCAGTTTTCACTGCAGTTTTTAAAAGGGAGGATAAGGAACAGTGCACAGAGGGACATCTGGGAGGGCTACTGGTAGTGGGCAGGAGGAATGGTTTCAGCCCTGATACTTGGATGAAGCATAGTCTCCAGGCAGATCCCACTGTGACTCTTGATGAAGTTTCCCTTTCCTTGGCTGGCTTGTTGGAAAACCCTTTTCACTCTGAGTTTGATTTGGAAAGAGAAACACCCACACGGATGGCTGCTTTTCAGTTGTCATTCATGTTGGAGTTTATGTTCCTTTTTGCATTACTCTCAGGTGGAACTCAGGCTTACTGCCAAAAAACATATCCCAGAATTAGAAAGAAACTAAACACTAAGCACATTCTGTTTTTTCTCGCTGAGCTAGAAATGCAATGGGCTATCTAGTATTTTATCAGTTCACAAGGGATTGTGTTGCTCTTTGCTTTTGGCTGAGTTTCCATGTAGTTCACTTGTTTGTTTTCCTCAGATACAGCTTTCATTAAGACTTGTTTTGGCTCTCTTTAGCTCCTTGCTGGAGACTGTCTGAATGGTGCCACTTCTAGACAAATGCTAGTGCTCTGCTTTGGAGTCTTACTGGTCTCATCTGATAAGGGTGGGGTTTTTTTCACGCTAAGCAGCTCTCATAAGAATTGCTGGGTTGTTAAATAGTGTTTTTACATCTTTGAGATATTGTAACTGAAGGCAAAGGAAGGAGAGCAATAGCATTGCTGGAAGACTTGTGTTTGGTGTGTGTGCTGGTGATTTATGAAACTGAAGATATGGCCTCTTGCTTGGATGCCTTGTTGGGATCCAGCATGCTATGGATGGCACGGTCCACATAAAGTCCACTTTTCTGGCCATACAGGATCTTTGGTCTTGCATTGCTCCTGACTTTTTAGCCAGTAAAGGAGAAGCAGAGTTAATTCACGGCTAGCCAGCGTGCGACTGTGGTTGGACTTTACTCTTTAAGGGCTCTTGAGAGGATGCTGGGGGGTCCTGCAGCAGGCTATCAAGGTGCAGGAAGAGGAGGCTGAGGAAGAAGGTGGAAATGGCAACCTAAAGGTAGAGGCTTCTGGTGGCTTTCTAGAATTGCGACTTGGTGCCCACTTCTTTGTTTATGTTCTCTAACCCTGCACACTGCTGTGGCAGGGCCTGTGGTAGGCTTTGGTAGGCTGGAAAGATGCTGGCGCAAGGAGGTGGCTGGTACTTCCAGGTGTATTAACTCATTCCTGAAAAACAGATTTTTTTTTTTTTTTTAAAAAAGTTTTTTCTAGGGTAGCTGGTTTTGGGGCCTCGTTGGCCGTGCTTTGGGTAGAAATAGGACTGTCTGAAGGCTGCTTTGAGAGGACAGGCAGTGGTACACACGTGGCATGCAGTGATGCTCATAGTGCTGCCCCTGTGTGTCTCCATACGTCCGTGTTGCACGGTGAGGACCACACCAAGGAGAAGCGCGATCTCCCAGTGATTTAGCAGGCTGCATTTAAGTATGCTGAGATTTATCACTGCAAGATTGGTGGTGGCTTGAAAGGTGCCCCTGCTGTCTCTCTCCTGCAATGAGGATTTTTTTAAAAGGAAGGATCTGTGGAAGAAGGAGACAAAGCAGCAGACACAAATTTTCTTTAGGTAATGGGAGGGCAAGTGAGGTGTTTGCTGCTGTTCCCATCCACAGCCCCGTGTTTATTCTACATGCGCGTTGTCCCGTCTTGGGCCCTTTATGTTAGGAGGTCTAACTTGTTTCTGAGACATGCGAGGATGGAGAGGGGCTCACAGGGCTGATGAGGCTCATCCTGCCCCCCACAATCAATCCTTCATTCCTTGTTTTCTGCCCCCAGCATGGTGCTGAGCAGAGACAGCCTGGAGGTGCGGTCCCAGCAGCCTAGAAGTGGTGGCTGGACTGGTCCCTCGCCTGGGTGGGAGCTGTGGGAGGACCAGGGGCCGCATCCCTGCGTGGTGCGAGTGCTGGGAGCTGCTGAAACCCCCCGCGCCAGGTTTCTGCTGAATGCACTCCTGGATTAAACCGGGTAAAAAACAGGCTTGTGGGAGCTGGGATAAATGGCTTGACCACGGCGATTTTCTTTTTGGTCTTTATTTCCTAGCGTGCAACTGCTGTAATTCCTCTGTGCTACTTTTATGATCCTCAATTTCTGAAAGTATGTTTTTCTTTTTCTTTCTTTCCTGAGGGTTTTGGGCAGTGTTTTCCAAAGCTATTGTGGTGGGCATTTCCCCTTCCCTCCTAGCAGCAGCTTTCATTTTTGAATGAATAGCTCAGCATTGTTCACATTGTCTTTCAATTTTACAGGCTTTTTTTTTTTTCCCCTTTTGACTTCAACTAAAGCAGTCTCCTAAATGCTTCTGGAGCCCTTTGGATCACTTTGCAGAAAATACGTTTTTCCTATTACAGAAGGTCTTGTATTCAAAGCTCCAGGCAGGAAAACTCCTTTTGTAGTGCTCACATTCGAGTTTCTGAAAGCGTGATTCTTGCGGGCTTTTTGCTTGGGTTTTGGCCAGGTTTCAGTAAAGATCGCGCTGTGTTCAGCTTTAAGCAGGACTTCATAAGCTTATGAAGTTGACTTTTGTAGAAACGTTCCTAATGACATAACAAACCCTGCTACTTCTGGTTTCTACATAGCATCCCACGTGTTAAATCTGTTCTGCTCTTCCAGCCAAATGCCTATTTTTCCCCCCGCAATTCCTTCCAGAAATAACAGGCTATTATTAGGATCTGTATGCATGTGCCTTTACCAGCCTTGACATAGCTTTGCATCAAAGATGTTTATCTCTTTACCCATGTTGAACTCAGAAGCTGGACCCTGTGGTCAGCATGGTGTACATCTGCAGACCTCTCTTGGTTTGTTCAGAGCGTGATCTTCTGGCTGTGCGAAGACTTAGGTTTGCTTCCCTAATCTAAAATTAAATGCAGTAATTAATTTCTGCACTCAGACTCTTTGGAACTAAGTATCTTTTAAGTGAGGAATGGGCATTATTTGCATTTTGGGGTTTTCCCCTTCCCCTGTGAGCACTGAATACCGGTGAAAGGCTTTCACCGGTTATATCAGCCTGGGTAGACGGTATTTGTAGCATAGCAGTGATGGCTCCTAGGATGTATCTGACTTCTTCCTCTCTCTGCTAACAAACACTGTCCTCCCTCTTGTCGAGGGGGGAAAGATCTTCTTGCCCATTGGGTACCAGGAGTCTGCTGATCCAGCAGTGGGAGGACTTCGATGAGCAAATTGCCCTGGGACAGGATACTAGCTACCCACAGAAAGTCACTAAGATCTTCTTAACCACCAGCGAATTACCATGACCTTGCAGTGTTTGTAGCTTGTGATGTGATGCTCAGGAGATAAGTTTCCTGAGTGTTAACTGTTTGAAGGGTACAATCCCAGTAGTTCCTGCATTTGAGTTGGATGCACTATAAGGAACAAGCAGCTTTTCAGCTATAGTGGTCCTTAAGATAGAAAAAAAAGAAAAAAAAATTAAAAAAGGGTGGAGGAGGAGAATGGAACATGTGTAGAGATTGATAACCTTTTCTCAAGTTGCTGTTCTCATTTGTCCTTTGAATTAGCTTTTTTCCTCAGTGTAACACCAGAATTTTGCAATAAAGCCCACATGTGAGTAACCAGTGGTGTGTCTTCTAGTCAAAGCAGCCTCCATGTCATCTGACTGCTTAAGTGGTCATAGGGAAATGTTTGGATTGAGCAGCTAGAGGCCAATTTAATGTTGAATGAATTAGTTTCTACCCTTTATACTGTAATGACAATGCTGTTAGAGAAACCACATGAGAGGAATATTTCTCAGAGCATCTCTTCTGAGTTCATGTGTTTAAAACTGCAAACTTGAGTACTTTTAATCGCAGCTAAAACCTGTCTGTGTTTCTTGGGGGGATGCTTTTCCTCGGTTAGGTTTTGTGGCAGGGCAGCTGTAGTATGTGTGCTTGCTGCTGGTGATGGGTTGGTCTCAGAGAGAAGTTTGTATCCTCCTGTTTCAGCCCTTGACCTCTTCTCAAGCCGTGCCTCACTGTGTCAGCCCCTCTGAAAAGCTTGGTGATAGGTATATTATTTTTCTTCAAAATTATGCAGTGCTTGCTTATATTGACCTCCAAGTATGGTAATGACTTTTATTTCCATAGGAAAAGATGCACTTTCTTTCCTCCTTTAGCCTTATTTCACTTAAGGTTACTCTAAGCAGCTGTTTCTTTGGCTGCTTTCAGACGCTAGCCGAAACTACTGCTGTTCAGCCTTCAGAAGGCTTTATGTGTAGGTTAAATGAAGGAATGCTTTCATGAACGACCTAATCGTGTCACTGCAACATCCCTTAGGTAAGTGTAGTCATGATTACCTAAAAATGCCAAAGGTATAAGGTGAGAAGTTGAGTATGCTCCTCCTTCAAAAACCTGCTTAGAATTAGAGGTCAATTTAAAAAAAAAAAAAAAAAAAAGTAATTTTCTAAAGGGCTTGTAATTGACAGTTGCCTGAATCCTGAACTCAGACAGTTTTCTGAATATTATTTCTGAGTGAAAGCACCATTTCCTCCTCTTTCTGCCACCAAAATTGGAGATGCCCTTCAGGCCTCCAAGATGAGACGAGCAGCAGTCATCTCTCTGCTGCAACAGTCTCTCTCTGTGACTCTTTTTGCCTGGTGTATTAAAAACCCTCCAGGTAGGCTGAGCTGTGTTTACATTAGTTGTTCCTCTGTCTCAATTAAGAAGATCTCTTGGATAAATGTTTAGCCTTAGTGTTGAGAGAGAGCATTTCTGTAAGTAGGATGATGCCAAGACTGTTGGTATGTTAATTGGGGAAAAAAAAATTAAAAAGGAAAAAAAAATCCATGGACTGTACAGCTTGCTTGAGCTTTCTAGCCTTAGAGGTTTGGCAGACATACTGTGAAAGAGACTTCTGCTTTCCTGATGGAAACTCTTTGGATTAAACTTTCTTTGAGTCGAGGGACTTTGTACGTCTGGTATGGAAAAGCCTGCAAGCGTACCCAGCTCACAGCATCTGTGGAAAAACCAGCTGCTGTGTGTCTGCTTCGGAGTGGCTGTCCTGGGGATCTGCCTGAAAGTCTGTTTTTACCACTCCTCCAGCACAGTATCAGGCTTGGCACACTTTGTCACGCAAAATAATACAGATAGGGTTTGCAGCTGGCACACGTTTTAAAGAGCCTATTACTATAACCTTGCCACAATACATTAATTATAGTGTTGAAGTAATGATAGCAGTACAGTATTACAGGTAAAATGGCTCCTATACCTGTAGTACCAAGGATCGCTTTGGTTCATCGTGTTTGTATTGGTATCCATGATAAAATCATCCCCTGCTCTCCCTAATAACATTGCAAAAGCTGCAAGGATGAGGTATGAGAGAACAGACTTGGTGTTAATAATTTAGAAGCTAGATGCCTACTGCTTTCTTAATAGTTGCAGTAGCACACATGAAAATTATTTATTTGTTATGATACAAACACCCTGCAAAATCCATACAATGTGAATTTTTACCTGCATAAAACCATGCTTGTAGATAACTACTCATATTATACTTAACTACTAATATACCTGATGAAGGATTGCCCTGGATATTAGACTGAACTTGAAAGGTCACAGCAGTCGTGCTTACCGAGTACTTTATAAGCTGTATTTATTTGCAAAGTGGGCGATCACCTCCTGTTTGATGGGAAATGTGACTACTGAAGACAGGCCTTTGGATTAATTTCAATTGCATGTTATTTTCCTTCCAAAGCTAGAATTACAATTTATGAAAGTAGCAGGGACACAGATGCTTGTCGGATGCTCTTAGGTTCTCCAGAGGATTTTTGGGACACCTTCTGCAGTGAAGAGGCGAGGAGCTGTCAGCCTTCTCAGTTTGGTAAGCTTGTCCCCACATGTGCTCTGTCTAACAGAGCAGATGCTGGAGGGCTTGCGTGTTCGCAAGCTCTGCACCAAAGCACTCCACTTGGTGTGAGATATATGAAAGTGCTGTACCTCTTCCCTGGAGGCTGAGCTGTTCACCTACCCTGGAGCTGAAGAGAAAACCAGCCATTATTAGCAGATCAAAAAGAGCAGTCTGCCAGCCCGCCTAATGCACGGGTTATGCCACAGCCTGGAGCTGGGCTTTTTGTTAAGAGCAACTCAAATGAAAAAAGCAAGCAAACCTCTGAACAAAACAGAAACCAAAACTAACAAAGGAAGCATCTGCTATTCAGATGAACTGATATAGGTGAGGGAGGAAAAAACAAGTCATCAGAGACCTCCAAAGACTTGCTATTTTGGCCAGAAACCTGCAGTTTGGAGATGGCAAGCATTCATAGTCCAATGATGCAGATGTTCCTGTGGTGCAATCCTAGGCAAAAGCAGGCTGGATGATGAAGAGTGGCGGAAGATGCTGAGCTAGGATGCAGGAAAGCTGTGCTCAGATCTTGCTCTGTTTAGACAAGTTGAGGTATACCTCTCCAGGGCAGCTCCGGTTCTGTTCTCCATCATTTCAATGCGACGAGAAGTACAGTGGGGAGGAAGGGAGCCTGGTCCCAGCATTCACCTCCATTTTTGGGTTGCATGGTAAAGCAGAGCGCAGCACTGGTGTATGGTAGCACCAAGGGACTGACTTGGCTGCTCTGCACAAGCATCTCCTCATGGTGATACAGTAGGAGCCCTGGTCTGCAGGACACTTGGCTTCATGCTGAGATGGGTTGGTTTATTTGGAAGTCTGGCACAAGGCAGAGATGGTTAGGTTACTGTTGTTATTACTATAGACTTTTTAAATCTGGGTTAAGGATGCATCCCTGCAAACACAGGAGCAGGAGGGCTACTTGTTCTGGTTACTCTCCTAGTTGCCAGAAGCCTGGCTGGTATGAGGTGGGAGAAGAAACGAGAGGAAAGGTTGTTTTAGCTGGATGCCAAATGTAAAGAGCAGGTATGATACGCTCGCGGGCTGCATTGTTGGCATGTAAATCTACTGAACAGAAGAGCGGACAGACTGCTTGTATGGGCAGTGCTGTCAGCTCTCATTTTCTCACAGCTGGGGGACCATGAATGCACAGACCCCATTGATGGGATGTCCTGGTTTTAAACCTTCTCAGTGAAGGGATTTGTCTGCCCTGAAGCATAACACATTTCTGTGTATGCCTTTCCAATAGCAAAGGGTTTCACACCCCTTTGCTGAACAGTCCCTGCCAGCCCCAGAGGTGACAAGTGCCATGTCGTGCATCTTCACCTCTCTGTGGAGCGAGAGGTGCCTGGCCCAGAGATTTTAGTTGTGATCATCACTCTCGTTATTACTGTTTGTGATGTCCATAGAGCTCAGAGTCTTTTATTCAACCAGCAACTAGTGAGAGCATCCTCATAAAATTTTAGTAACTTGTCATTTAATACCTTAAGTCTTGGCTCTTGTATTCAGAAGTGAGTAACCTGGTGTGAGAGTGCCTGGTTGCTCATAGTGTGCACAAACACTTGAAGCAGCTGTCAAGAGCAGGAAGTACAGGAGGAGCACAGAGAAACAGGAAGATTTGGTCAGCCTGGTTGGAAAGTAGCTACAGCAGCGAGCAAATGCTTCCTCTTAAGCACACACATGACTTCTGACATCAAGGCAGAAGGCTGACAAGGTGCCTTGGCTTGGAGGACAAGTTGAATGATCTGCGTAAAGTCCTCATGATTTCCCCTCTCAAGGCAGAAGTAGCTAAAAAACTTCAGAAGAGACCTCCACCTAATTTTTATTGTTGTTAATTTATTCTGGATGATTGATGGCGGAGGGGAGAAGGATCGTTGATCTCTGTGCCCTGTATTACTAGTGTTGCATCTGCTCTTGATTCAAGGGAAATGGAGATATCCTCTGCGTGAGCCGTTAACCTGTTTCCCAGACCTTGCTGCGTTCCTGCATCTTCTGACAAAGCAACCCTAAAGTGGAGAGCTGATCAGCTTCCTCCCGGCCATGAACGTTTCCACTGTTAATGAAAGATGTTTCCCTTTTGGAAGAAAAACACACCCAAAGCCACCCTGGCAGGTTTGCTTGTGCCAGGGTTCAACTTGGACACTTGGTCAAATAGAGGAACAGCTTGGAAACAGTGCCCTGGTCCTTCAACTGCCAGAGGACAAGTGCAGGAATAAAGTGGCTTTAAACCCCCTCTATTCGGCAGCTGACACAGCACCGTCTTCCTGTTCCTTGTGTGTGTACCAGTTTTTACAGCCTTCCAGCATCATCCAGCAGTTAATGGTTTTGGTGTTTGCTGCGGTGTAGAGTGGTGATCCTGGTGTGTCTTCCTGAAAGCTCATCCTATCTGGTGTTGCGAGAGTTTTGTAAGCACGATCTCCTTGTTGCAGCATCTAAGATAGCAGTGGTCAATGTGGCAGGGATGTCCCGGCAGATGGAGATGCCTCTTGCCCTCAGATTTCCTCTGCAAAGCTTGTGGTCCATTAATCGTGAGAGCAGATGGCTTTTATAATGGGCTGATGGTTGTGGATGCTGGATAAATTTTGTGTGATTCATTGGGGATCTCAGTCCTGGAGTCTGAGCTGCCTTTGGGTTGATGAAGAGTTGCTGCACCTGTTCTTGTTCATTTGAACACCTGCAGTTTCTGTTTCAGAGTGACACGCTGTGGAGAAGACAGGACTTGCTGTGTCTCACAGCTTGGGGCTCTGCACCAGAGAAAACAATGTTTCCTCAAGAAAGAGCAGGTGGCAGTTGTTTTCTGCAAGAATTAGAATTGTCTGTGATCCCTCCTTGGTCTGCTCATATTGCAGAGTCCTGGCAGAGATGGTCACTTGAGATGCCAGGACAGAGGGCTTAATGCTGGAGCCCAAACCTCTCCCAGCTTTGCTGTAATGCCAGTGTATGGTAGCTCAAGAGTGGAAGATCTGCCATGCTAGCTCCAACCAAAGTCCAACTCAGCCAGTGTCCCCTGCTAGTGACAACCTGAGTGGGTCCTCAGGGAAGGAGAACAGGTCGCTGGGTTTAACAGCCGCAGGTGGTCTTATTCTCCTGAAGTTTGCATATTGCTTTGCAGGCACTTTCTATAACTTGCTCTGAGTAGCAGAACATGCCACAGCACAGTTGTGGGTCACTTGGAAGAAGTATTTTCTCCTTCTGTTTGACTCTTTTAATCTGCTGTCTCATGGTTTGCATGATACCAGTGGCTCCTGCAGGTTGTTTTTTTTTCTTGCCTCAGTACATAGATGCCTCTTTTGTGATGCCCACATCTTAATATTTCATGACTGTGTACTGTCTGCCTTGACTGTGCTGCTCTGAAGTCTGCATTTAGGCAAAAGCTTTGTGGATGCTTTGAAGAGGATTAGAACTGACCGTGTAATTGGAGAGAAAATAGAGTAATTGCAGACTTAGTTGGAAAAGTGTTCTGTGCTTCGTTGTATTGACTTTCTTGCTGGAGGAGTTGTTGAACATACTGAACAGGAGGAATTCGGGAACATGCCCACATGACCCCACATGTATTACTCAGCAGGCATTTTTGTTGCACGCCTTGCATTTATTCTCTTGCTGAAACGTTAGGCAATTTATCAGTCTTTCCATTCTGTAGCTGGACACCCCATTGCTGTCTGTCTTTCCAGCTAAAAAAGAAGTAAGAGCAATGCTTGCTTACAGCATGATCTCAGCAGTTCATCCAGAGGAAGACAGAAGTTGGCTGCTCTCTCCATCTAATCACTCAATTAAAAGTACAGAAAACTACAAACAAACTCGTTTGACATTTCCAAATGCTGTGCTAAGAAAGTAACCAGCCCTTTTTCCTCAAGATCACCAGGGCTGATGTCCATACACATAAAAATCCAGCACATCCAACTCACAGGTTCCTATGCAAGAGCACTACTGCTTGAGATGGCTTGATGGAAATAAAAATGCACCCAGTGAATTGATCATGTCGCTCCACAATAGAAAGTACACTTTCCAGCAGCTTAATTTACTGTGGTGCATGGGGAAGACAGTTCTGTGTTGGCTGTGGGTTTTTCTGGTCTTCCCTCAGCAAAGATTTTTCTTTGTGTGTCTATGGATTTCTGCTTTGTGCATGCAGAGTTATTACTTGGTGTGGACGTTGGAAGCAAAGGAGAAGCTGTGCCAGTTACCATGTATGATGAGGGCTCTTGCTTGAGGTGACTGATGAAGGGAGCAGGCTAGAAGTTAAGCCTACAAATTTCTACTTCTGTGCCAAGCTTTGTGTTTTCTCTGTCGTGGTCCATGTTGAGAGGATTGGAGATCCATCAACAGCGATAGAGTAGAAGCTGAGTGGGGGCTGGTTTTGGTGAAAATTTACCTGTGTGTCTTGGTTTCTCTTTCCAATGGGATTTCCTTAAAACTCTCCCCCATCCCCATCTTCTGGTCGCTGGTGCTAGATCAGGTTGAGAATGTCCATGAGGAGTGCTCCCAAACACTAAGATGACTAATTTAATTGGTGATGGGTCTGAGCAGAGGAAATAGCTGCCTGCCTGGCTGAATGTTCATGGCTCGGTGGGACTTCTCCTCTCCTCTTGCTTTTTGCGTCATCCCATGGTACCTGTCATGGTTTCCTGTGAGACTTGTATTCACTGTGCGTGTGGGATTTGTTCATCTGGGACAAGAATATGACTGATGTTCCTTTGGCAGTAGCAGCAGCAAAATCAGACTGCTGTCGTCTGCTCTCAAAAAATCATTTGGTTGCTGTTTTCCCCCTATGCCACAACAGAGCACTGCAGACTTCTCCATCTCTTGCTCCAAATGCAAGTAGCTTTCTTTGGTCTTTCGTGTTCCTGAAGAACCTTGTGGCAGCACAACACCAAAATTCTGCTATTCAGGTTGAGGTATGCCATGGACGTGTCCTTCCCCTGAAGGGAGGAGGAGAGCATGAACCAAAGGTGATGGATGTTATGCATTAAACAAGGTGACCTGCCATAGCATAGTTGGCATTAGTGGTCCTGGGAGCTGAACTTCTGTGGGGCTTGGAGTACCCATGTGTCCTTTCCACTGTGAGATGGAACTTGGCGTGATCTGGCTTTGTAAAGCAGAGTCAAATGCTGTTGGAGAGCTTTATTCTGACCTCCTGCCTTCCTGCTGGAGCAGAGCCTGCAAAGTGCCAGCCTTTGCCAATCTGAAGTCAAAGGACCAGTGTCCCATGAGGTGCATGGCACAGGGGATGGAGAAGCCTTGTGGCAGGTTGGGAGCAGTGAGCATCTGTGGTTGTGCCGAGCGTGCTATGTACCCGCCTGCCGGAGAGTGTCTGTCAGGGCTTTGGTTTACAAATGGAGGAGCTCATTAGTTAGGGCAGCCGGATGATGTGGCAGGGGCCCAGGTTTGGGTAAGCTTTCAGGCAGCTGCTTGAAAGAGGAGGCAATTGCTGAAGCATTCATAAACTTGACTGTGAGCAGACTCGTCCCAGTGCCTCGTCCACAGTGGGGATGGCGGCGCGCAGCCAAGAACTGGCGTACTCTTTCCAGGGGAGGTGACAGGGAGCATCCATGGGAGTTAACTCTCTTTGTTAATTCCCATAATAAATTTCTGCCTTCAAAAGCCTGAATGAGCAGAAGTCTGCCAGAGCAATGCTGGGAATGGTAGCTTTGTCTTTATATATATTCCCCCCTCTCCTCGTAAGGTTCCTATGAAGGAGCGTGCTCTTATAGTCTCAATAAAACCAGCCACGAAACAATAGCTGAATGCTGGCTATAAAAAACCTACTTACTTGCTGCGTGCGTGTTGCAGTGGCAATGGGGGTGTCTCATGCAAGCCCCTTGTTATTTTAGCTTTTTTTTTCTTGGCTGCTTACGTAAGTTTAAGACTTTTTTTTGATACTACTCCCCTGTATTTAGAAGTAAGGGCACAATAGTTCAGCCTTTGACCACCTTCAGTCTTTCCATGTCTCATGAGATGGCTAGGAGGCCTGCTGGTACCTGGCTTTGTGGCCCCGTGCCTAACACGAGCTAGGCCGACCCATCTGGTTGTGAGCATTTCCCCAAATTGTTGTTGTTGTCTTGTTTTCTCCTGTTTACCTCCTGAAAAATAACAGTGGATGGTGGCAGGAGCACAGTTGGGGAGTTCTAAGTTAACTGCTGAGCTTGTCCTCCATTCACCCCTCTTGCGTCTCTTGCTAGGGCAGCCTGTGTTAGCAAAGATGATGTTGTGTTAGCCAGAAGTAGTAAATTTCCTCTTGCATGAGGAATCGGCTAATCATCACTTGCCAAGGTTTCCCCATCACTTTCTTGGTTTAAGAATTTGTTCTTTAAATCTTTAAAACTGCCTGTCTTCTCCCAAGCTTGCATCTCTGTTGAATGGGCATGAATTTTGTGATCATCGTGAATCTGATGCTGCTTCCTACAGATGGGCACAAAGTGTCTTTCTGTGCGTCACTGGGGAATAGCCTCTGTAACAGGATAGGGCTTGCAGTTTTCCATTTTCTTTTAATCGTGTGTTTTTTTGTTTGGGTTTTTTTTTTTTTTTGAGGGTATTTTTGCAGATGTTGTGGTTAAAGGCTTCTATTTTTAAAACCTTAAATCTCGGAATATGGCTCCATAACAGTATGTAATGGGATTTGGAAAAATGTCCGCTAAAATTGTATATAAATGATAGTGCAACAGTTAACTCATGTTAAAGTTGTTAGACTTTCTGCTGCTGCTGCATGTGATTTTTTTTTTTTTTAGTTTTTTAATGAATGCAGATCTATGAATGTTTTTCTTTAAAAAAAAACCAAACAAATAAGCCTTCCTTCTTAGACAAATGTCCCTTTTTCATGATGGTGGTTTTTTCCCAGTTAATGGCTTTTTTTAGTGGGAGCTGCCCTGTTCTTTCCATCTGATGTGTGTGCCCACACCTCTGAATGTTTCCATTTCAGAAGGAGGACAACAGCAGTACCAGCAGACAAACTTCAAAAGCTGCCGAGCAGGAGAGTGTCACAGTTCTGAGGTATTAGGAATGAGCGAGAAAAAAAAAACCCAACAAACGCCATCAAAACCCCTTAAACTTTTACTGCCGTGCAAAGGTAACAGAAAAACTTGTTTCTTGGTTCCTCCGATCCTTGTCATGCTAAAATACTGGAGCTGAATAATCCTGTCAACCCCTAAAAAGAACTGGAGAGATTTAGGAGCACCCAATAGTTTTTAAAAAAATATGATGTTTTACCTGTTGAGTGCTGCAGTTGCACTCTCACACTCAGTGACTTAAAATGGGACTTTCAGGTGATCTTAAACCTGCAGGACACAGGTAAGGGCTCTCTTTCTTTATATGCCATCATATTGCTGCTGTTTTTCACACTGCTGACCCAAGTGGTACCCAGTAGTCATGCGCGCCCCCATCCCTAGTGCCTGACTCCAGCCATCCTGGTGGAGCCGAGTTTGAATTAGGCAATGTTTTTCTGTCCAAGCCTCCTTAGAGCCTATTGAGAGGGAAGGGGAATGGCTTTTTTTTTCAAGAGCAGCTGAATGCAATGCCCTAGTTACCATGGTTTTTTTAAATGGAGTACTTCAGAGGATGTACAAAAGCATCTTTAGCACTTGCAGTACAAGGAGAATGAAAGGACCTAGATTATGCCAGCACTGCAGCGGAGGCTTAAATGAGTGTAATTCATTTATTGTTAGGAGATGACCCAATTTGGATTGTATTTATGAAGTGGGAGGGGAGAATGGACCTGTTTCAGATGACTTTTGAGCCTTAAATGTGCTTACAGGCTTTGTGTGGGGATTGAGTTGGCTCCCGCTGGGTAAACAGAGCCCTTTGGAGGGTGTTCCCTGTGTACTGGCGCGGTGACGCATCCTGCCCTTCCTGGCTAGACGTGTGCTGCCAAAATGGGTTGATTCATGCCACATCTCTCCGCGCGGAGTTGTGTTGCACGGGGAAAAAATGAGTTGTCAGACAGAACCTGCCCAGCTGATTTTTTATTTATTTTATCGCGTTTTATTGCAAGGCTTTTAAAGCCTCTGGTTACTGTGTAATTTGTAGACTGGTTCCAGCCAAGCAGATCCTTAGCTGAAGGCTGTGACCCTGCAAAGGACTGGTGAAGGTTATAGGTCATTAGGTTTGCGCACTGTGGGATGCTTCTCTTTTTGCTTTTTCCCACCTCCCTTCCTGTAAAATAATGGGCGGTCTGTTTTAAGTGCCACCTGTGTTACGGTCTGCTGTCCCCTCCTTTTCTCCTGGCTGGGATGGCAGTGAAGAACTTCCTTTTCATCTTAAAGGTCTTTAAAAGTTGGGCATTAGGGTCTGCCCCTGCTGTCTGCATCTCCTTCTGGAAGGATCTTACCTGTCCTTTAAACGATTTTGGTCCTGCTGGGAGGAATACACCCATCTGCAGATAGTGCAAAGGACGTAATTTCTTGGATTATCTTCCCCCCCGCCCCGCCACCTTGCAGCAGTTCCTGTAGTCATTATGTGAAGCTCAACCCTGATGGTGCAAACAGCTTTGAGAAGTGTCCAGAGCAGAAGCTGCTGTGGGCTTAAACCCATCTGCAAATGTGGGAGGGGGAAGGAAGAAGATAAACATGGAAAACTGACGAGGAATTGGAGCTCAGAGAAGCTCAGCCTTTCCAGCAGACACTACTTTCTAGTTCAGATGGGCTTTATGTGAAGACTGGTGGAAATCAGAGTTTCACTGTAAATTCATTAGCAGTATTACCATTCATTTCAGTGGAGCCAGGGTTGTGTCCTCCACCTAAGCAATGCTGTAAGCCTGTGCTTTTCCTTCTCAAGAGACACACCTGCCTTACATCTTCCACAGCCTTCTGTCAAAGGGACCTTTTTCCCCATGAAGAGGGGGAGAAAGGCACCCATCCCTTCCCGCAGCCGTCCCAGCAAGCCACAGGCTGGTCTGCTGCAGGAGAGCTGCACCCCAGCTCCCATGGGATTCAGCAGGGTGGTCACCAGAACACTCACCGGAGGAGGAGATGGCTGCAAGCTCTTGGAGGAACTGTCTGGATTTGCTCCTTTGGAGACACCATCAGCCACAAAGCTTGGATGCGTCAAAGCACAGGTGCATCCAAGCCCGAGTTGTGCTGGCACCAGCTGATTTCTGCATTAAGGGAAGTTGTTGCTCTGGAGGAATCAGCACCCGATGCTTTTAGGTTTGCAGAGAAGTTGCTGGGAAAGCTTTCTTGTTCATGGGTGAAAGCATCAAAGTTGTTAAGTGCAGGTGCACTGCACAGCTGGAGGCGAGGGTGGGTGGATGGTCTCATGGGGCAGTGTCCCTGGGGTCTGCTGGCACACCAAGTTCAGAGCACACCAAGGTCAGAGCAGCACCACATCACCTGCAGCAACTGCAGAGCTGAGTGTGTCAGAGCAAACAGGCATTTCATAGAATCATAGAATCTTAAGGGTGGAAGAGACCTCCAAGATCATCAAGTCCAACCGTCAGCCTAACACCACCGTGCCTACTAAACCGTGTCCTGGAGTGCCACATCTACATGTTCTTTGAACAGCTCCAGGGATGGTGACTCCACCACTTCCTTGGGCAGCCTCTTTCAGTGCCTGACCACTCTTTCAGTAAAGAAGTGTTTCCTAATATCCAACCTAAACCTCCCCTGCCGCAACTTGAGGCCATTTCCTCCTTTCCCTGTTTTTTCCAGGGGTACAGATGGCAGTTTTTGGTAACTGAAGGCTTCATACAGAGAGGTCTCTCTGGTGTGGGAGATGTGGACCCGAATTCGGGCTTGGATGTGTCCTTTTTTTATCCATAGGAGCGTTAGGCTGGTTACTGTGTTCAGTTTGGTTTTCTTCCTGACTTTTTCTTAAATCATATTTGATAATGCTGGTCCAAGTAAAGGACAATGGAAATTAAGTAACTTACTCTACCTCTTGCACAGCCACTGCTGTGTGTAGGTAGCAGTTTAATGAGAAATGAGGCAAGGCAGAGCTCATTTTGCTTTCCTGTCACCAAGCTGGCTGGCTCTGCAGGGCTGAGGAATAAGATGGGATAGTAATCAAGTGTGACATCTTTAGGGCAAGACTACAGGAAATTCATTGTATTCCTTTGAACAGGATGGAGCCTTTCACGTGATTTTTTTTTTTTTTTTAAACTTTAATTCTGTAATCTTGATCCCATTATCTAATAGCAGGAAGACTCCTTAAAATTGGAAATGTGTTTCATCTGCTCAGGGGGCAAAAGGCTCTGTCTTGGTCTGCCTGGAGGGCTCTGGCTGTCCCCACGGTGTGGGGCAGATGCTGGGGGCTGCTCTGCTGACAGTGATGCACTGAATCACCTTTTAATTTGCATTAGGGCTGGAGGGATTTTTTTGTTGCAACGATCTCCTGCTATTGAGAGACTTTTTTTCCTTCTGGCTCATCTCCAAGGTATGTGGTGGGCTGCATAGTGCTTGCTGACAGGGACCTCCCCCAAACTTCCCCTCCGCTGTGCCCCTTGTACCTGAGAAGTCGCTCCAGAGCAGCTTTCCACTGCATCTTCCCACTCGGTGAAATCTGTCTGTAGGGGCGGTGTGTCATTCATCTGCCCTGACTGATAGGCTGGCTCCTTCCCTCGCTCACTGGGATTTCAGAAGGAATAAAAAAATATCTTTGATGTCAGTGGCTTTGCATCAGGAGGATTGGGTACTAGTTTTTCCTTCATCCTGATAGCTTTTCTCTTAGAGTTTTTAGGCGTGTGCAGATTATAATTTAATTTCCTCTTGAATTTAACAGCTTTAAAAGGACTAAAATCAGCGGCTGGTTGGAGTTGCAATTGGGACGCAGAAAATTACATGCCTTTCTGTTCTAGAGCAGGTAATGCTGCGCATGCAAAGGAGAGCAGAGAGCTGTCCTGTAAAGCAATTTGCTGCACATGTACAACCAGAGTCCTGATTCAAGCCCTATGGGGTAGTGTTTTGCAATACTCTTTTAATCTCACCTGTGACCCTCAGCTTTTAAAGAGCACAGCCGAGTCTGCTTCATTACCTTGCCAAGTTTGAGTTGCATGTGCTGTGGTCCACAAGCCTGGAGAGTGGCTTTTCTGCCGCTGTGCTTCTCCCTGATGCTTTTAAGCTGGTTTCAGTGCAACACCCCTGCCTGCTTTAATCCAATAATCTCTTGCCCTGTTTCAGCTAAATTTTTAAGGGGTAGAAACCCTACAGAGTTCATTTCCTACTTGCTGGAGAGATGCAGTCCTAAGTTAACGGCTCACCCCGAGGGAAGCCAGATAGGACTCTGGCCACCCTGCCAGCTTTGTCAAAGGTGGAAGCAGTATGTCTGGTGGCTTGTCACTGGGGGTGATGAAGAGGTTGTTAGTGTATTGCCAAAGGGTGGTAAGACTCAGGGTAGGCAGAAAATGACTTTGTAGAAAGCTGGGATGCAGAAGTTAAGGTCTCCACAGAATAGCTCACACCCATGCCCTGCTCTTTCATCTGGTTTGGAGGTTGTGGGGAGGTGGAGGCACCCAACGACCCACAGCGGCACAGATAGGAGAGCTTGCTGATGAGCTGTGACGCTGCCGCGCAGAGCAAGTGACATCCTTGAGCATCACTGGCGTGGCTGGGCAAGGAAGTCCATGGAGCCTGGTGCTGGCTTGCTCATCACCTTCGTGGGCTCCTTGCTGCTGCATCCTGAAGCCCTCAGGGAGCCTGAGCTCTTTTCTCTGAGGCTCCTGCAAGACAAAAGGCAAAATGCTACGAAACACAACAGCTTCCACTCTAAAAATACCATAAAAGGCTGTGTCCTTAGAAGCTGGGCATGGGAGCAGTTCCCACCCACATTACTGCAGCATGAGTCACTAGGCTATTGCAACAGCTCACCATGTGGATGCCCGGCTGAAGATGCAGCAAGGAGCAGAGGGAGGAAGGGGAACTGCTCCGTAGTAGCAAGTGGAAGTGATGAAGAGTTACGAAGAAGAGGATGACGCACAGGCACACATGAACTCGACCAAACTGCCGGATGATTTTACTTTCGTTAGTATTTTTATTTTTTTTCTGAGAACTTCCAGCAACTGCTGCTTGCTGATGCTTTGAGCTCAAGATGTTTGCAGTCTTCTGAATACGCAGAAACCCCCAGTTTGCTTTTAGGGAGCATAGTAATTGCCACATGAATAATATGAAGCTGGAAGCCCCTCTGACATGGAAGTATGTTTTATTTACTGTCTTTAAGCAAAGTTTTTTTTCTCTCCCTATCCTCCCTCTTCATCTTCATCCTTCTCTCCCCTATTCTGATGCAGAAGTAGGCTGCACTTCCTTGTGACAGATGGTGTAGAAACATGTCTCCCCTAGGTTACACGCTAGTCTTACCTGTGCTTTTTATCCAACATGCAGGTATTAGGGTGTAAATTCTGGGTGTTTTTTTTTTTTATTTTATTTTATTTTTTCCTGAGGCGCCACCCACCTGCCCTGGCCCCGGCAATGGTACGGTTATTGTTTGCCCTTTTTCTTCCCCTTTGCTTGACAAAGTCTTGGCTGTCAGGGTTTACTGGATTGAGTTTGTCAGTGGGAAATTCTATAAAAAGCTTCCTTTATTTAGACGCCAACCCAGTAATGACATCATGTGGGCACGTCTTCCAAGTTCCTCGGGGCTGAGCGGATGGAGGGAGGTGGTGGCTGTGAGGCTGAGCCCTGCCTCTTTCCCAGTGCATCTCCGTGGTCCTGCTCGGTGGCTGTCCTTCAAAATATCCCCACTCCTGCCCCTTTGGGGAGAGCACAGGGAAGTCCCCCAGCAGACTGGTGCATCTCCTTTAGCAAACTTTTTGACAGTATAACATAGCTGTGGTTGTCTTCCTGCTCATCACTTTCACATTAGTCCTTTGAAGTGCTTTTGGGTGAGTATTTGCCCTGACTTCTCAGGGAAGCAGGAGGCACGCGTACTCAGTATCTTCAATGCTACTAAATTTTGCATTGGGCCAGTTTTGAATAACTTTGACAGGGGAGCAGGTGAACTACAGGTACGAATGCCTGCATGGACAGGCAGAGCAGGGGGAATGGGCATATATGAAATATGCTGCTTGTTTTATGGTGCAGGGAAGCGGCAGCTGGCGAGGACAGCAAGGCAAGAATTGGCCACCAAAGTAATAGACTGACAAAATTATTTTTTGTGTGTGGCTTCTTAAAAAGGTATGGCTTTGAGCATTTCTGAATGGGGGAAAGGTGTGTATTTGTTAAGGGTTAGAAAGTAAAGTATGTGACCTGGACAAGGTTTCTGGACCTTCTGAAGTTATTCCTGGACTTCATTTACTTCTTTGGAGGAAAAAGCATGCTGTGGTGTGTTAACCTTCCCCTTGTACGTGCTCAGTTTGTTAAAATATTAGCACAGGTATTCTCTTACTTGGATATTTTTCTATGTGATCAACAAAACAGAACTTTAAGTAATGAAATGGTATAAAACTCTCTACTGGGGGGCATTTAGTTGACTCCCTTTGTTCTGCTCATCCTGCTGTTGAAGGAAGCTATCAGGTTGCTGTACATCATGGCTCTTGCTGTCCACTAAACATAGATCGCACCCGTTAGAGCTGGGAGGACTTTGGGCAGCAGACTGAGTAACTAATTCAATCTGTCCATAACGCAGATTTTTCCAGTCCTACCTAGGATTTGGGTCAGACAGGAGGCGGTTTCCAGCCCCGTGCCAACGCTTGCTCTGCACTGCTGCTCCACTTGTTGACGTTATCTCCTTCCCACGTTCTCCACCTCGATACTCTGAAGTACTGGAAATTAAAAATAAATCTGTATTGCACAAACACTCTGCAATTCGGTATGGGTGGCCAAAATACTTTGTTCTCTTTAGAAAGTTATTTTGCAAAGTTAGATTGTGCTGGAAGAAAATACAGATTTGCAGGCACCAGTTTCAGACAGTATCTTACCATTAGATGGCACAGAAAAGAGGGATCTTTGAAGCAGCAAAGAAGGTCTTTTCCCAAGGTCTCTTGGCAAGAAAATCCAGTGTTCAAAATGCCACCTTAATTATAAAACCAACAAACATGTTTTTACCACTGGGAAGTGACATCTGATAATGTTTTTTCTAAAGAAGGGGTGTGGGGAGTGGGTATTTTTAGCTACAGCTATTCTCAAGTTGTTGTTCTTTTATGACCTTCTCTTAATAATACATTTCTCTTAACACTTTCTTTAAAGTTTTTGTAGTTCCAGAAGCTTTTTCAGCCAAAGGCTTGTTGCTGGAGGGAGAAGCAGCCCACAGGCAGGAGAAGTATTGAAATCTGTTTTCTGGTGGATTTTGGCTCAATGTTAGAGCTGGGTGCATCTTGTTGAGGGACCTTTCCCAGGTCAGAGGGGTGGCTTGTGCTTCAGCTTTTCCCCCAGCTGCAGCAACTGTAAGATTGCCACTGCCTACTTCTTAAAAGCAGTTGAGAATGGAACAAAAAAACCTGAATTTGGACAACAAGTTTACAAAATTGGAAGAGGAAAGCTTGGACAGAAGAATGACGTGCTGGTGGAGATGCTGTAGTGCAGGAATCCCATAGGAGGGTAAGCACGAAGAATGGCAGCTTACATTTCAGAGCTTTGTGTAGTGGTTTGGGCTGTGGATGACTGGAGACACTTCGGACTTACCTGTAAATGTTGTTGTCTCTGAGATACGAGAGCCAACGAATTCCTGTGTACAACCTGAAGGTCATCTTCATCAGTCGGCAGCTGGGCTTCTCATGTCTATGGACTGAAAAGCCAGCACAGATCCTGGCAGTCAGATTAGCTGGTCCTGGGCTTTTGTGAACATCAAAGTGTCTGTGAAAAACTTCTCAAAGATCAGTTGTATAAAAAGCAGGAGAGAAGAAACGTTTTCAGGTTGGGTTGCTGATGCTATCTGTCTCTTTCCAGGCTTTCCAAAGTGAACTGTGCAGTTAGGTGTTGCTCTGTGCTTACCTCTGATGACATTGCCTAAGGAAAGCAATTAAGCTGAGTGTAAATAATAAGCACATGCCATGTGAATGCTGACAGGAGGCAGGACGGACAAGAGATGTCCATGCTGCATCCGCGATGTGCCGCTGCATCGTGGTGGGCATTGAGGAAGATGAACTTGATGGTGGGGCTGGAGAGGTGTCTGGCTTAGGCTGAGCCTGGGAAAGGGACAAGGAAGGTGTTTAAGTGGTTGTTTACTTGTTTCTGCTAATTGGCAATAAATGAAATGAAGGAAACATGCCCTGAGCTGAGACTGTTTTGCTTGCCAACAAGTCCTTTTGTGCTGTGGTGCCTTTTTAATGACCACAAGCACCATCAGAACTGACAGCCTAGCCTACTGAAGGTGTTGACACCACATGTGGTCACTGGTCCAGCTTGAGTCAGGAGAAAAAAAAAAAGAGGGTTACTGCTCCCTGAAACACTGGGCCCACATCCTGCAGCTGCCGGTGGAGGAGAGCGGGACTGCGGGGATGCTTGCAAATCTTGTGTTGCTCCAGGGTTCGGCAGGACTTGCCACAGTAAAGAGGATCTTGCTTGGAAGAGGTTATGTATCATTTAACTCATTTAACACCAGAAACTTGCCAAAGTGGTTTTTGGTTTTTTTTTTTTTTTTTTTTTTTTTTTTGGTCAGAGCTAAGACTTGACCTTTCCTCTTCTGGACGAGACCTCCTGGGAGCTTTCACCAGCAGATAGCGCAGGGCTGGTGCTGAGCTCCTCCAGGAGCGTGTTCTCTACAACTCCACATTTTCCCTTGCATTGGTTTTGGGGTACAGAGTGGCTGTCTGGGTAGTGCTTTCATTGCAGGGAACTGCCACGTGTGTATGAAAGCTGTGTGGGCTTGGCAAATTTCAGATTGGGCAGATTTCAGTTAGGAGTTTGCAAGGTGTTAGCTTGGGTTGTGGGAGCAGAGTATTTCATATCCTGAGTAGTACTTGGACTTTTGGTGCCCTTCTTGGTTTTAGGACCTGAGACTTGATGCTCTGGTTGCTTGAAAAAGCATAAATTAAAAATAAAAAGTGACTGAATGTGTGCATGCATTCGCTGCTTTTCTGGGAACTGTAAGCTTGGCACTGTGTTTCCGTGTGATGCCTGTGTTTAATTCTGCAGTGCTCACAGGCAGGAGCACCACAGGCTTGGTGCCTGGTGCGAGAGCGTTTCCTTTCGTTGCTGAATAAAAACAGCATCAGCAAGAGCGGAAGTTTCATCGGGTTGGTTTTGGGGTGAAACATGGTGATGAGGGATCTGGCAGGAAGGAAACGCAGTGCATGGTGAGGAGAGAGAAACAGCAGGTACTCAGAGTATGATACAGCAGATACTCAGAGTGGGCAGAGTGTCTCCTGAAGATGGTCTGTGGCTAGAAAACAGGGGCAGCCCCTCGAAGCCAGGTCAGCGGTGCAGAGTTGGCTGCATCTCCTCAGGCCACGCAGCTGGAGCTTCGTCTCCTCCACAGGACCTGTGAGGTGATGGAGGAGGTGCTGGAGCCTGTGGACCCGAGCAGGGGTGGGAAGGGCAGGACCAGGCTGCACCTGGGTGCTGGCTGGATTTCCCAAGTGGGCTCTGAAGGGCCTCTCTCCCAAATCACCCCCTGCTGCTTTTTGTTGAGAGTGAGCCTGTTATTCTACTGAAAACCCTTCTGAAACAAGGAGGGGAGAAACAATCTGGGAAAGTGAGTGTTTTCTGATAACGGTGAGCAACAGTACAAGCTTTTGTTTTCTGTCAATGGGAGGAAGTGGGAAAAACGTAGAGGCTGTAGCACAGCACAGGCTTTACTGCTGCAAAAGAGATGTAGTGCTCCCCCTCCTGTGGTGGGTCCTATGAGAGGATCAGGTGGGGAGATAACCGTAAGGAGAGGATAGGCTGCTGGGAGCAGGTGGGAAAGGTGATGCTTTTGTTTCGCTGCAGCTGTGAAGCTGTCTGAAGCAGATGCTGAAGGAAGATCTGCAACCAGTGAGCTGAGATGGGAATCCAGGTCCGGGCTTACATGGGGAATGGGAAACAGGAAGATGAACTCCTTGGTTTGCATTCAGCCAGGACCAGACTGAAGCAACTGTGCTTTAAATTAAAGTGTGGGCTCACAGAGGCTCCTCTCTAATCAGCTGACAGTGATGATAAAGAGCGAACCAGCTCTGATCTCTGCTCTCTGGAAAAATCCTTCCTGCTGAAGGGCTTGATGTTTTGTAAAATATAAAATGCAAAAAAAACCTCCCATGCAATTGCTATTCTGTTTTGAAGTCTTATCTGAAGGCCTGCAGGCATGTTCTAACTCGAGAGTGGATCTTATTCTTTGTGTTGACCCCACTCTTTAGGGAAAAAAAAAGAAGTTATTTCTTTGTGCCTTTCCTATCAAAACACCCTCCACTACCCTCGAATGCTTATTTATTGACAACTTCCCTTTTCCAAGCCTTCTTGCACAGTGTCGAGTCCAACTGCGCTTTAGTAGGATGTGTTCTGCTCTCCCAGGTTTTGATCTTGGAACAGGAAGATTCCCATTTCCCAAACTGCTGAGGAAATCATCATCCTGCTTGCAAATGTCTTTTGTAGCAATTAACTGAAATTTTGTGTTTATAAGTGAACTGTTTTAAGTGAATATGTTAAGTGAACTGTCTAGTTGCTTGGTTGGGTGAATGTTAAAGCATTTTAAAGATAAATGCATCTTTCAAGTTCAAATTATCTTTCTTTTTTCTTTACCTGAGCATATGTTCAGCTCAGTAAGCCTGCAACTTGAAACACAGGTGATACTTGAGTTGTGTTCCTGGGGAGAATAGCATCTGCTTTCCCTTGCATGGGTCTCCATCATACCAAATGCTTCTCTTTGTCAGTGCCACAGGCTCTCATCTACTTAAGCTCCTCCCTCTCCTTTTGATCTCATCCAAGAAGGGATTTTGGAATTTTTTTAGTTCTGCTATGCATACTGTCACCTTCCTCATGCAAGCTCCAGCTTTCATTGGAAAAACCCTCCTCAAATATTTTGATAAATAGACTTGAGCCTGCTGTGGTCCCCTTTGACTTGCTTTTATCCCACTTCCATTGCTGTCCATTATTCACATCAGAAATGCTGAGGACATGGAAAACAGTAATTGTAGGTAATAGATCCACTGTGGTTTTGAGCATTGTTTTTTCTGAAGTTCCTTGTGTTGCTTTCTCAAGCTTATTTGGTCCAAGATGGTGCCTGAATGCCTCCAAAAAACTAGAAATGGAAAGGTGGCATCTGGTTTGATGTCTGCCCGTGTCACTTGGCTCACTTGGTTGTACATCCCTGTGGGTATTGGGCTCCATAGTGGCACCTGTGGGTTCGGGTCCACGCCAGACCTGCTCGGGGCTCTCCATGCACCATGTGGAGCGGGACTCCAAACATGGGGCTGGCTCAGGCCATTCATTGTGCCACCCTCCAACCTCTGAGTCCCTCGTGGGGTCAAATGAGGCATGAGTCAGCTGATGTGCTCGGGCATAGCGTTCTCCCCCCGAAAGCAAGCTGAATTTGTGCCTCCTTCTGATGTTGTGATCATTGCAGGAGATTTGCAAAGCAGGAGTGGGGAAGACGCTCAATCAGCAAACCTGAATTTCTGGTTCGCTCTACGGATGCTGGGGGTGTAGGTGCATTGTGGTACGTGCCATGAATTGTGGCAATGCTCTGCCATCTCACTGATGCAGGGGCGCGTGCCAGGGGCTTGGCCTTGCTGCCGCAGGTTGGGGGAAAGCGCTGCTGTTGGGGTAAAGCCCGTGAGACAGCAGTGTGGTGATGTGAGAAATCCTTGGTAATTAGGAAATACCCCAAGTGCTGAGGGTGCGCTTACAAGGAAAAAAAAGTGTTGCTGGGGGCTTTGGGGTGAACATGGGGCTGGTGGAGGAGGAGGGAAGACTCATTTTGTCCCCCAAGCACACATGCAAGGGCACCAGCTGTTTACACCCACTGCACCGGGGACCAGCATGGCTTTGCTCACTGGGAGGGACTGGAGACTCCTCGCTGCAATGCTGGGGAGATGCACTCCACGCTTGCATGGGGTTGCGGTTGGCAGTGTGTGCTCGGATTGCGGGTTTGGGAGCAGTGGTTTGACTGATGCTGGTGGCTGGGAGCTGATGCTGCTTGCTGCTGGTTGCTGCCTGGTGTGGCACCTCACCAGCTGCCCGCTACCAGCATGAGGGCTTTGCCAGTGACCGGGACATTCGCATCCTCTTCCACACTTAGCTCTTACCAGCATCCAGCACCAACCCGCCTGGCTGTGTTTTCGCCACTCCCAAGCATCATTTCATTGCATTCATATCTAAAGTACAGAAGCTGTTACTGTAATAATATGGCTTACTCCAAAATATCAGTTATTTTCATTTCATTTTTCCCTGACTAGAAAGTTGTATGTCTGTCTTTCAACCCCAGCAGTCTCAATGGATCCACTTTTAGTGTCAGGTTTAGTTTTACATCGACCACGGTAAAGTGGTAACAACCAAGTACACTGTGAATTGTAAGATGTGTTTTGGAGCACTGACCAAATGACACACATGTTGATTTCAACACCATTAAAAAAAAAAAAAACAAGAACCCTTGAGTTATTTTTATATTGACTCCTAAGCTGCCGAGCTGCTTTTAGCAGGATGTCCAACATGACCATTGCTGTTTCATACGCTGAAGCATTACATCTGACTTCAGTCTTCGCCTCCGGTTGGATTTTATAAATATGTTTTCCACAAAGGGAAGAGGGGAGGTCTTCTTATTTCAACAATTTCCTCAAAGGGAATACAACCGTTGTATTTTCTTATTTATATAAAATGCTGCTTTTGCACAAAAAAAAACCCAGTAAAAATTCCTATGACTGTTCAGTTGGGATAACTTTAGGAGTTATCAACAAGTAAAAAGGAAGGTAAAGGTTATGTTGTAATTAAAATAAGATTGCTTTCATACTCCTTAAAAATTTTGTGTATCCTAACACAGTCTTGCATATGGTTCAAGGCTGTACGAGAGCTTTGGGAGACATTTTTTCAGTACTTTCCAGTGTTGGATCAAATACTGCTTGTTTCCCTGAAGTTTTCCGTTACTGGACATGTTTGTGTGGGGCTTTGGTAGAAGAAAATAAGTTAACAACAGCTTGCCTATTAGTGTCCGGAGATGCTGTTTGAAGGTAATGCAAGTCCAAGGTACTGCCAGCCAAATGGTCAGGGAGTGTCCTCTGCAGGGGCTGCCAAATACAGATAATTTACTGCTTGGCGTTCTGTATTTGGAGGCAGAGTGAGCTGATTAAACTCATTAAAGCGATGGAAGGAATGAGGGTGGTACTCAGAGAACCTCATTTAAAATACATATTTTTCCTAGGGGATGGGCATTAGTCTGGGTCTGGGTCAGGGTCAGACTAATGGCTCCAGCTACCTCCCCTCCTAAAAATGAGGTGCAGCCGGGGTCTCTGGCAGGCAGCGCAAGACCCACACGGTCAGTGTAGGTCTCTAACTCAACTTATGCGTCTGTAACTTACAAATCATTCACCTTGATGATTATTTTGGATGAGTTTTCCATAAACAAACTGCATCTCCTTGTTAGTGGGTTTTTAACTTCCTACTCGTTCATTTAATCAGCTGTCTTAGTTACTTTATACAACGGTACATTTGTTATTTACTTACTTGTGTGTTAAAAAAGATGCTGCCTCTCTGTGCCAAGGAAAGCACAGGCTGCTGGCAGCACGATAGCTTATTCTTGCATCCTTCTTCCTTTGGTTTTGGCTACTGACCGTCGCTAGCTCCACAGTGCCCAGGGTGACATCTTAGGTGTCGGCCAGGACGCGTGTCCTCACCCCGCTGCTGCGGGCATGTGTTAGGTGCAGGTGGCCTCTAGCTGGTGTTGGCCGCCAGGCCAACAAGCAGGAAAAGTTTTAAATAGCAAAAGGAGTTGCAATAAGAGCTTTTAGCTTACCCAAAATTGCCATGTATATCCGGAGGCAGGAGTCACCGCGGGGATGGTAAAACGGAAGAGTAGCACGTCCCGTGCTGTTGCTACACGGACCAAAATGAATAAAATACAATATTTTGAGAGGAATGCGTGTCCAAGTGGAGAATGAGCATCCTTGTAGCTTCCTTTAGTTTGTGGTTAAAGAAATGTAAACTGCTCTTCCAGTCTTAAGCAAACAGAAGAAGCTGGTTCCTAAGCTCCGTATTTATATGGTTCCTTTCCAGGTCAGCACACCATACAAAAAAAAAAGGGGATTTTCCCAATTTCCAGCCTTTTTATAGACACTGGAATGGAGGAAGGAGGGAATGCAGAGAGAAAATTAGTCTTCAAATCCCAAAGCAGTACATGGACTTTTGCATTCTTCAGTTTACTCATCTTTTTCTAATGAGAAATCATTTAACTAATGATGCTTTAAAAAAATACTCATACGTCTTCGGGTTTTTGTACTGTTTTATGTTTGTGTGTCTGCTTGCTATTGTTGTCTGGAGAAGATGAGTTCCTGCCAAAAGGAGTTTAAAAAAAGTTTGGATTCTCTGTGAGATCTGAAAATAGAAGCTACCCAAGAATTGCTTGTAGACTCACTGTTCGCTTGGGGGGTGTAGCTTGTGTCTAAACTTGCATCTTCGGACATTGCAACAGCTGAGCTTTGCACCAAGGCTGGGCTCATCGAGCGTAGCAGAGAGGAGAGCAAATCTCATCAGCCCCCTGGCTTCTCTCCTCCCATCTCCATCCCTGGGCATAAGACTTAACCTGAGCACCAAGGCACAGCACTAAAAAATGTGTGTGAAGATGAGAGCGAGACGTAAGTGCTGGGAACACAGGAAGGAGGGTGGGGAGAGGGTTGAGGTTTTATTTACTGGCGGCGCTGCCGTGCACGCTGGTGGTGTTGAGGGGAGTGTATAGCATGTAAATGCAGCTTTACATAGTTTTTTAGTTATTTCTATAACTAAAAGACTTGGCCAATGTATTTGGGTTTCATGGTATTGCCATAGTCTAGTGGCAATGTATTACTGTCATTGTGACCACAGTTTGCCATTGTACTGCAAATGCTTAGTGCAGATTGGGAGAACAGAGGGAAATGCGTGTAGTCGGCATTATAATGTGTGTAAGGCACGTTATAAGCTACTCAGTGATAATGTATATATAATGTAATCTATGTTATAGGTTCCTCGATGGTAAAGGTGGCCACCTCTGAAAGGAGGTGAAGTCTTCTGAGGGTCTCCGAGTCATTGCGTCTGGGTGCTGGAGGGGTGACAGTGGGGAAATTCTGCACAGAACAGCCCAGGAATGTGGGGAAAAGCCCATTCACAGGTGCTTATGAGGGGGATCAGAGGAGAGGTGATGTTATTAAAGTGGCTGCTCATGATGAAAGCGAGCTGTGCTTCCTCTCCTGGGAATCGGTGCACACTTCCCCCTCCCAACACTTGCTGGCTTCAGACAGAGGCATTGTGCTATGGGGTGATGTCTTGATTTCACACTTGTGAAATCAGTGCATTGCTTCTCTGGGTTGCTCAAGGTGAGAATTAAGAACTTGTTTTAAAGAAAATGATAGCTCTATGTTGGGCGCTGGTGTCCTTTGAACTGCGTTAGCTGTTTGGATGTATCAGGTAGGAACTACGGCTGCTGGAAGGTGGCTCAGGTGGCGCTGCTGGTGCCAGCTCTTCCTCCATGCAAGTCAGTGATATTGTGTACTGGTCTTAACCTGACCGAAGTCCCATATGCTGCTTCTCCCTTTTCCCCCAGCTTGTTCCTGGAGAAATGGCTTGGACACCCCCCATTATATCCCCTCTTGGCAGCAACATGCCCTTAGATTGGCTGAAGTCGGGTGTAATACTGTACCTTTGGCTTGGGCAGGAGGCATGTTCTGCCTGCTGGGCTGCCAGTAGTGTGTGTCTGCTGGTACAAAGGTGTGATGGACTCTGAGACCTGCATGGGAAGTCCCTCCATCCCCTGGCACTCCACCAGGCCAGAAAACACAGCTCCTCACTGTAAATGGTGTGCTGTGTTGTGTCTGAGCTGAGCATCCCTGGATAAACAGCCTGGACAAGATGATGTTGTGCAGCTGGAGGCACGCAGGCTGGTTTTCCCATACCTGGTACTTATGATCAGATAGTTGTAAAATTCCTGCCCAGCCCTAGACAAAACCCCTGCAACAAGCCCTCTCTGTTAGCGCAAGTCTGGGCTGGGCTGATGCTGTGAGCTGGGTGGGGAGGAAACTCATCCTGAAAAACCCACCAAATAGACAAACTCTGAGTATGACCCACATCAAGGCTTTTCTTGCAGCACAGACGAGCATATTTTACTTTCTGCCATTGGGTGCCCTCCCGTTACAGCCTGTTCCTTCCCCACCGGACCGAGATGCTGCCTTGCTGCCCGCTCCAATGGGATCTGCCGTTCCTCTGTGTGCGAAGACCCCCTGCGCTGGTAAAGGCCGGTACCTCCACCGTGCCAGAAAACTTACCAACTTCTTATTTCCTTTGCAGTGAGCCCAGAGGAGGAGAGAGCCCGCGTGCGGATTGCCTCCCACCTTGCCTTTTCTCCCAGCTGCTCGCGGTGAGCTCTCACATGCTGGAGGAGCGGAGGGCAGAGCCACCGCACTGATGCCAAAGGGCATTTGACCAGTGAGCTGCGGCGGCTGGGGGTCCTCGCCACCCCGTAGCAGAGACAACCTGCTCCTGCCAGGTAGATGCCCACGGGGAAGAGGACAACTCCAGCTGAACTGATGCATCTCGGCACCTGATACCAGGCTCAGGTAAGGGCACGTTGCTTGGAGCCAGCTTACATTTCCACACTGCTTTCTCCAAACTCACAAACTGGCTCTGGAGAAGGTGAGAATCGCCCCGAGAGCCATTGTGTGCTGTGGGTACATGTGCTAATAAATCGGCAGGATCTCGTCTGTGATGATTCTATGATTCTGTAATGCTGTATGCTCTGGCTTGTTGGGACATTGCTGATGGCATCAAAGTGAGTTGCAGTGGAGGTCCTCACTTGCACGTTCCCAGTGCCTCTGCTAAGGGAGGCGAGCGTGCTTTTATCCAGCGCAGTTTCAGATACAGTGCAAGTTTACTGGAACAGGCGCTCGTTTGAATTTTCTGTAACATATCTGTGACTGTCATAAAATGATCTATGAGCAGACATTAAGACCCGAAGACAGTTAAAATGTAAACCTCCCTGCAGTTCAGTTGGCTTAGTGCTCTTTATGCTCTTAAAAAAAAAAAAAAAAAAAAAAAAAAAAAAAAATTTTTTTTTG
>JAAGAY010142660.1:40373-75560 GCA_011801015.1 Ardeotis arabs
TTGGTTCAGCCTCTTAAAGTATGATTCAAATGATTCCTATTCAAGGACAGTTTAAATAGTTGTAATTTTTATGTTACTATTATTTTGTTTGTTTACTATCACAGTAATCATGTTAACTTTTTTTGAGTGAAACAGAAAATGCAAGAAAATTAATATGAATCCACAACAGCATGAATGTATAGGTTAATACTGGAAAAAAAATTACTATTGGGAATAATTTCCAGTAGACGAGTTAAAATAGAATACTTATGAGAGCAGAGGAAGCCAGTTTTTCTATGCAATGAAAATCATACAGATTCAAACAGAAAATGAAATACTTTGCAATGGCATTAAGCATAGTGTAGAGGAATGAGGGGAATGGAAATCGATGAAAGCAGTTTGAATCAGCTGTCACTGTAATACCTATCACAAGTTTTTTCAGAAAAGCTCAACAACTAGTGTCCCTTTTAAAGATTTCAGACACAATTTAGGACTTGCCCTAAGGAAGCCTGCTCACCAGAGGAGGGAAGCCCTCAAACTTCAGCCCTTAAACCTCGTTCACCCATAGGGAAATCCTGGAGCAACATGCCCCAGGCACCAGTGGGATCTGACCCCCTTCCTCAGTTGGACGTGGTGGGATCAGAAGCAGTCCCCAAGCCTCATTCTGAAAGGACTGAATTCTGGCAATGAGATACTGAATTCACAGGGATTTCAGTGTCTAAAGTGGTTCGCAAGGTTGTAGCTGTTCTAGAGATGGAAGCCTTTCCTTCTTCCAATGTAGTCTTATCTTCATGATGTACCACCAAATTCCTCCTTTAAACAGGTTTTTCCCTTATCTCTAGAATTTTTTGCTTTCACAACACAGGCTAAGAGATGTCCTTGAAATAGTCTCATATTGTCTCTTCTACTTTAAGAATGAACAAAGAAAGTTCTTTTAAAAAATCTGAATCAACCTGGAAACTGATCTGTGAGCTCTTACTGGCCCTACAGTATTTTCTCAACTTTTCTTTCATTTAAGATTCTCAAAACATTACATTTGAAATGAGGAACAGGAAACAATTTGCCAAATTTAAGACAGTCAGACAGAACTGAGAAAAACTCCACATTCCCACTCCCTTTAGCCAACAGACAAAACTGCTTTCTCCAACATGCACACCCTAGTAACATTAGCTTCACTTAGAAAAAATAAGATAATTATGCAGAACATTTAATGACCTTAGTACTCTTGAAATACCTATTTTGTTCTCCTGTGCTAAGTTTAGCTAATATCCTCTTTGTTCATAGATTGTTGACAAAGTTTTGAATGTATAATAAGTCTGGAGTAAGGTGCTCCTGTATATGGTCTTAAAAAAAAAAAAAAAAAAAAAAAAAAAAAAAAAGCTTGCTTGTATGCTCCTGAGTTTTTGTTGTAGTCAAGGAAATAAACATACAAACAGGATTTCCTGTATCTTGGTTCATCCTACTTGATAGTAATTTCATTCCTGAAGTCATAATTGACTTTGCAAGTCTCATTTCATTTTTGGTAGCAAGTGCCAGATTTGGGCTAAGATTGGTGATGTTGTGGTCTGGTAGTGTGTTCTTTAGAAGCTGGTGCCTGGCCAGGGCGTTGACAGTCTGGGTTTGTTAATGAGAGAGGAGCTGTGCCTGGGGATCAGTAGAAGTCCTCCATGCAAGCGCATTCAGTGTGTTGTCCGTTTTGGGATTGAAATTTGGGTTTCTAGTAAAAAATACTGCAGCAGCTGTGAGGTGAGGATGCTGGCCAGTCTCGTAGCAGGACCTCGGGAGCAGCTTGACTTCCGTGCGGGCAGCCGGGTCTTGTGAAGCAGAAGCTCTGCCTGCAGCCGGTGGCGCGTGGCCGTCACTTCCTCCTGCAGCTCGTCACCTCCCAGGCACACAGCCCTGCGTGCTGGTGCCTTCCTGCAACGGCCCACAGCTCCTCCTGGATGTCTTGGGAGGCTTTGAGGTTTCCTTGGGCCGTGGCGATGCAGTCGAAGCAGACCCAAAGCCGTGCTCGTTTTGGCTGTGCTTGGTAGGTATGTGCAGTGGTGTAACCCCGCGGTTCTGCTTTTGAAAGGCTTTAAGCAAGTGGGAGAAGAGCCTCTCATGACAGCTCCCCTCGGCTCACAACTGCTGACTGTGCCCCCCAAATTATACCAGGCAACCAGGATCGGGAGTTTGCTGCGAGCCAGTAGCCTGCATGGTTCGAAGTGCGTCGAGCTGCCTGTTTCATGCACTTAAAAGAGCCCTGAGAGGGTTTATTCAGCTTCTCGCAGCTTGCTTTAGCCACTTTGTAAGCAGGCTGTTGCACCACTTCACATGGCCGGGTTTATTCCAGGGCGTGCAAGTGCAGGGGTCACTGTTACAACTAGTAGTAGCTGTGCAAGTGAGAACAGTGCTTCACTGGGAAGTGGTGCAGGCTGCCGGTGCACCTTGTGCGAGGGTCTCACCTCTTAGCAGATGTTGCATAAGCATTTCCACTTGTATAGATGCATAAGTCTTTCCTTTTAGCCTGTTCCCCTAAAGGAAAAATTGCAGGCTTATACCATAGACAGCTGAAGGTATAAAATGCTGTGTTAAAATGTGCTTTTTAAAATAGAAGGTGAAACAGGAACGGTGACTTGTTGCGTTTCAACAGTGGTGGATGTGGTTGTAGTACGTATGTACCCTTTTGACTTTATTCCACAGCAGTAGTTTCAGTCTGATACTGGCCAGCATGGTGTTTAAATATGGTGTGTCAAAATTTGCGTTTTTCTCCCCCTCCTAACAGCAATCTCTATTACTAGTTAGTTGGGCACATTCAGGCCTCCAACACACCTTCACCTAAACTAATTTCTCCTTTTTCAATGACCTTCTGCTTTCAATCGCATGCAGAAAAAAAATCGTATACTTTTCCATGGGCTTGGTTGCAGCTGGACAAGAGAGACGTACAGTGCTGTGAGAGGTTACCGAAGCAGAAATGCAAATTTTACAAGTTTTCCCCTGAACATGGAGCATGCTGAGGAGGGGTGCAGGTGGTTGAGATGAATCTGCTTGAGGGAAGTAACTGTTAAGGTTTTGTAACTCAACTGTATTTGGCTGTACGCCTGCATCATGCTTGCCTTTAGTTTGCTCTAACTGGTGGATGCTGTAGGAATGGAGAAATAACCAAAACATATAGTCTGTAATTTCAAGTGGCTTGAGTAGATACTTTTCTACAGTATAAAATATTTAAAAGTTGAGTTCCAGAATATCCCCAAATCCACCCCAAGGTTGAAAACATGATGCTGTGCTGTACTTCCTAAAAAGAGGAGATTTTACTGATATTTTCATTTTCAAAAGCCCTTCTGCCAAGTGAAACTGGACCTACGCTTCACCTTGCAGCAAAATGGTGAAGTACAGCAGTACAGTCTGATGCTAGTGCAGCCTGACGTGAAACTTGTGTAAAACCAGTATAAAAGCATGTAAAACTTCTGGACTTTCCTTGTAAGGAGGCAGAAGGGGCTTGAAGAGACTGAAAATTCAGCAGCTTTGCCTCAGATGGGTTGCTTGGTAGCATCACTGCAGCTACTCCATTCAGAGTCTGGGAAACTGCTTTCTGGCCAAGGTCCTAACAGCAAAACTGCTTTGTGAGGAGGGCTCGGAGCAGTTGGATTGGGAATCACAGTTGCAGTGGATTTCATCTCAAGACATGATGTGCAACCACCTGCAACCCTCCGCAGGACCCACCAGTTGAGCCTTTGGTGTCTCGGCTCTGGTCCTCGGACCACACCCATTTGCGTTTTTGACTGATTAAATTCTGCATACAGGTCTCATGTCCTAGTGGAGTTTAAAGGAAGTTTGTCCTTGTTCCGTGTAAACTGAGCAGTGGGGAGAGGAGGACCCGGTGGTGAGCAGAGGACTGCAGATGTGACCTTGGCATGTGACCTCTGTGGAGAGAGGTGGCAGTGTCTGTGTCTTCTGCAGGTTGCACACAGGGAGTGAACCAGGCAGGTTGATTGCTGATGGGAGACATCACGTCATGGTTGAGGGTGACAGGGGACGTGTCTGTGTGTGTGTGTCCCCGGGCCGTGGCACGAGCAGCACTGCCGCCGGGCCGTGGGAAACACTCGCTTCCTCTTCTGGGCAGCGAGCAGGGTTGCAACACGCAGATGGGGTGACCGGTTGACAGAGGTTCCCATACTCCCAGCTGGGCTGGTCCCAACAGGTACCACCCTGCACGGGGCAGGGGGAGCTCAGCGGATCTTATGGGAAAAATATTTGACTTTGGAGGGAGGGTTATAACAGTAAATCTGATTTATGGGTAACAATTTTTGAAATTGGGTGGCAGGCTTGAGAAAGTAATTTGAGTGGTGTATTTAAAAAAAAAAAAAGTCTTCAGTCTTGTATAGGTATATGGAGAAGCGTGGCAGGTACGGCCTGTGCCTATGTATAGGTAGCCTATTTCTATCAGGGCAAAATGACATGTTTCATCAAACTCTCCAGAAAATAAATGTCTGAGTAGTTTTCATATACACCAGGTGTGATTTCCCTCGAGCAAATGCTATAAATTCATAGTGTCAAACGGCTCTGAAGTTGGAGTATGGGGAATTAAATAATAAAAATATCCATATTCAGTATCTATATTCAACGTGGGCTGTTACAGAGCTAAGCTATCTTGTGTTCCCTCTCCAGAGGGACTTTGAAAACCACCTGTTTGAGCACAGCGTTGCCTTTGTCCTCTAGAAAGCAGCAGTGTGTTGCAGTCAGACGCCGAGGCCGGTGCAGCCGCTTGCCATCTCCATCCCTCCCACTGCCATCAATCATTTTCGCTGCTTTCAAGTTTTTTCCTACACTTGGACTTCTGCGCTGTTATAGTAGAAAGAGAAAACGAATGTGCACATTCCAGGCATGAGATGCAAAACTGGCTCCTTTCCACCAGTGTGGCGTTTCTGGCTGCAGAGCAGCTTTTGCAGAGGTGGATGCCAAAATATATATGGTCTTGCTGCTGTCTTCTGCTATGGTACCTCCCATGTTACCAATTCATTCTTCCTCTGGTTATTCTATTACAGAGTGTGGTTAGAGACATTCAGAATAACTTCCACGTCATAAATGTCTTGAAAAATTGCCCATTTAATTTGACATACAGTTTATTTTTTCCCTCCAGGCTACAGAGTATCCGTATTTTTAGCAGCATGTAAAGGACCTCATTTGAATTCTTTGGCCCAGGACAACCAAAAAACAATGTCAGAAGTGAGAGAGTGAATTTGCCTTTGAGTTAAACTTTGCAGAAGAAACATGTGAGAAGGAGAAGATGCAGTTATATTAGATGACACTGTGAGACAGTTACTCAGACCTTGCTACTTTGAAAAATGAAGCTTCAATTAGCATGTATTGAGCAAAATTCATGGGAACATTTGAAGTAAGAGCTGCAACGTGGAAAAATAAGAGAATAAAATACAATTTAATATTTCTGTTCTTACTCTGTTTTGATTGTGGAGTCAATAGCAGGGAAAGATACACCCATTCCTGTCATGAATTTGAAGAGTTGGCTTTTTTCCAGTGTCTGTATAGATGTGTGTAAAACAGTGACATGCCTGTGCTGTTGGCTGATGATGTGTCAAGGAAGAGCTGTGTGGTAGCTCTGATTATTGCGTGTGGTTTAATATTTCTATCACACCACTGGCAACTGGGGAGTGATGGCTGCTTTCGAAATGAAGAGTTGGGGAAAGATGGATCTCCCGGCTGTCTCCTCCTGCACTTGAAAGACATGGTGGCAGTGAGCAGGTTGCATTTTAAGGAGTTGGCAAGATGAGACAAATAATCACTTACGGACGTCTGAAGGTGCAGAGAAGTCAGCTGAGCCTTGGAGACTGCTAGTGCTTTTGCTCATCATATCTCCCCCAGGTTTTTTTTACTGGTTTTTGTTTAACTCGTCTGGTGCCAAGCGCTGCCCCAGCCGGCTGCGTGGTGGCTTGCTGAGATGCAGCTTTCGCCAGAAGCTGGGGTAGCATGTCCTACAATAAAAACCCTTCAGGTTGGCTCCTGGTGTCCATTAGAGAGCTGCAATGGCAGCTTGGAGTAAACTTGTTCTTGGCAGCTATTGCACAGTGGTTTATCTGCAGGTAGACATGCTCCTCTCTGCAAGGAGGTGGTCACCAGCACGTTGGGAAGGGACCGGAGCACAGCAACGCAGGATTTACTTTGCAGCTGTAGATGCAACACGGGGGTCAACTTGCTTTTTTTTTTCTTTAATTTTCAAAAGCCTTTTCAAATTTTTTGTAATTTCTTGTGGGAGGCTTTCAAGTCTGTTCTGCTAGGGACATCCCAGATGCTCCAGAGAGCTCCTTTCAAGCCCTACAAGAAACCTCTGGACTGTATTATTGAAGTTGTTTAGCTCAGATGTTCTGAGTAAACCACAGGCTATGGTGGCTCTTGACAGTTTTTTCCCCAACGCTGCTGAATCTCTTTACAGCAGGCAAAACCTCCTTAGAGCAGGCAAAATGCAGTCTACTTCTGTAACGAGCTGTTCTAAGAGGCTTTATACTCTTAGGTGTTCAAAAACTTTTCCAAACACTAAGCCACTTGCAACTAAAATGATTTTACCTTGCTGTTCTGGAAATGCACAGTATCCATCTGGGACATGTGGCGAGTCAGCAGAACTCGGAAAGATGGAGCCATGTAGGCGACAACACAGCATGACTTCCCAGTGCTTATCCTGCCTGCACCAAGTAGGGCTTGTAATTCATAGCAGAAGTCTGGGAAAAACTTAAACCTATTTTTTAAAACTGAAAAAAATAATAATAAAAAAAGCAAGTAAACTGGGGAAGGGGGCCAAGGGGAAGATACCAGGAAGATGTGTAGCTCTGGGTCTGGCTGGAGCTTGTCTGTTTACAGAGCACTTGGGAACGTGGTCAGTGGGCTGGAGATGAGGCCATCCCCATTGGCTGCCTGTCCCTGCCGCTGTCCTCTGTGCTCGGGGACTGCCGTGGCCGGGACTGCACCGCGGCAGTGTTGCTCCCGTAGCCCAAAGGTCTGGGTAATGTGGCTTGCGTAGCCTGGCTTTAGATGGTGCCATAGCCGTTGTGTGGTCTGAGCTGGGCTGATTGCAGCTCCATAGAGTTTCAGAGGAGGAGGACTTGGTAGAACTTCCCTCTGCCCTCTTCCTTGCAGTCACCCCTGGGGACTGTGGTTCCCTGGGGATTTTATCTGCCCATGTTTTCTCCTCAGTGTGTTGGATCAACCTTTTCCTTTGGTAGACAGTGAGAAGCTAGTTTTGGCTTGACAGGGAAGATGCTCCTTGGAGCTTATACAAGACAACACTCAAGTCGCCTTTGACATGGGAAGTTAACTTGATCCTATGTGTGTGTATGGGACAAAGCAGAGCCGTGGGGAGCCAGACTGGGTCTTGTTTAGACCGAGGCTGGTCCATCTCAGAGTAGATGGTGACTCTGCAGTCATCTTGCTGCTGTGTTGTTTCTCTTTTAGGGGTGTGTATAGAAGGTAATCATCTGGAGGCCAGTTTACTTGTGTGCACGCTTCAGTAGGCAAAAACTTTCTCCTTTTAGTTTGTCCTTTGATGTTAAATCTGCCTTTGGATGCCCCTACAGACATGTCATGCCTTCACATCCATAGCTGAGGGCAAGAGCGTGGTGGTTTGCTGTCACCCACACGAGTGCTATGCTGTGCAGCGCCCATCTGGCACGCGACCTGCGCGATGCAAGGGCTCCATGGTTGGTTTGCATGTCTTGACTTAAAAACACGATGTCTTTTGTACAGACGTGTGTGTACCTAAGAACAAAGGCATGGTGTCTTGTCTTCCAGCAGACAAGACTCCTCCCTGCTCAAATTCAGCTGTGTCCCTGTGCAGAGAGTGGGGAGCTGGCAGTCCTGCTGCATGCAGGCAAGCTACACGCATGCTTTTCATAGGGGCTTTTCAACCCCAGCCTAATTTTAGCTATGGGATGTGGCTGGAAGCTGAAGTTATCAGCAAAAGTTTTTTTTCTATTAGCACTTTCCTAAAATATTTCCCATTCTGTGTACACATTTACTTATCTCCTTTTCCCCTTTTCTTACCTTACAGCTTCTGACATGAAGAAAGATATAGAGTCTTTAAGAGCCCAGGAAAGAGCAGAGATTGTTGCCAAGTATGAGAAGGTACCAACCTCGTGTTTCTCCCCGACATGCTGGCTAAGGCCGAAGCTATTTAGTTGATTAGAAGTGGTTCAAATAAGAACTTTTGCCTCCCTGCAGGCATTGCCCCAATAACACTCATGCTATCAGGTTTTGTGACAACTCTCCCTACCTGCTTCTGCACATTCCCTCTCACCGCGTCCCCAGAGTCTCTTGCGGATCCCCTGTATGCTCAGCACAGATACCAAAAGGTCCTGTGCTTCAGTGCTCCCTCAGCACCAGGGATGGCTTATGCCCAACCAGGATTTCTCTGATGTACAGCCCTTCGCAGCCTGTAACAGACGCACACCAGGGACGCTGGATAGGCTGACCTTGTGCGTTTTTCTCTTGCCTCTGTTGTATTTATCTCTTTAGAGCAGGTTTTGCTCTCCTGGCTCTATGCCTGCTCGCGTGCAGGGAGGGATGTGGGCACTGGGGGCGGGATGCAGGCACTGGGGCATTGCCGATGGGGGCGCTGGCTCACAGGTGTCCTTTCTGCTTTCAGGGCAGGCAGGAAGGAGCTCAGATTGACCCATGGGAAGATGCTGATTTCACGCTGTATAAAGTTACAGACCGGTTTGGATTCCTGCAGTAAGTCCTCCTGCCCTTTCCTGTCCTCTCTCCACCTGCATGTCTGTGCGAGCCATCCATCTGCACTGGGCATGGCAGACCCAACATCTTTCCTATATCCCCTCGGTGGCTTGGCTTGATCAATCCCAAATGCAGGAGGAAAGACTTAGATGTTCCTCCTCCCTCGACCACATGTGTTCAAACACTGATGCTTTGAATCTGCTGCAAGGCAAGGCTCAGAAATGGTTTCCTGTCACAAGCCTGGTGTTGGAAGGTGCGGGCTGGTGCTCCTGGGCCTCCGTGGAGGACCATGATGTGTCGCAGAGGAAGAGGCTCTTGTGTTTGTGCCTGATGATTCAGGGAGGTGTAGGAAGAGAGAAGGCAAGATATCTGATCGTTCTTGGTTCCCTTAGGAAATCCCCATCCTAAGTGAGGCACAAATTAATTAGATGCACACCCTGTGCCTGGGGAGAATGCTTAAAAGAACTGTTTTTATTCCAAATCTGAAAATAAAACATTATAGTAGTAGATGTTTTGTGTGTATAGTAGTAGATGTTTTGTGTGCAGGAGGGGAATTCAAAGTAATTGCTGTCTAGAAACCTCCTCCTCCCCCACCCTTTAATTACTGATCATATGTATATTGAAGGGGAGCTTTATGCCCAGGATTTCCAGCGATGTCCAGTGCTTGATTACCCCCAGCAGCTCCCATAGCGGGGTGGTGGGGTTTTGACTGGTGCTTCCTCTGCATCTTCCTCGTTGGGGACAGCTGTAGGAAAGGCATGAAGCCCCCAAGTGGTATCTTCTCAGGTGTCTGAGGTGGTCCCTAAGCTGTAGCACCCTGAGCTCCTCCACACCCTTTCTTGCCCATAGAGTAACCAATGACCCCTTGCCTTTCCAGCGAGCAGGAGCTACCAACCCGCACGGCCTTGGAGGAGAAGGTGAGAACTGCCAGCTCTGTCGTCATGGGTATCGAATCCTTATAGGGTATTGAATCCTTATCACACTGGCTGGGGAGGGGCTGGTTTTTGAGGAAATGAATGTGCAAGAAGAGCAAAGGAGACAGCCAGCGCCTGCTGGTCACTGCTGGTTCATGCAGAGGTGGGAACTCTGCACGATGCCCAGTTGTTGGAGCTTTTATTTTGCTGGGTCAGGCATCTCCCTTCCTGCACTGAAATACTGCCTTTTAAAGCGATTTTGTGCTTCTCCCTCTGCTTTGGCACAGTGCTCAGCAGCTGTGGCTTGAAAAAGGGATTGCACATGCCAGGGAAAGCCGTGGAGGTTGTAGGTAACCATCATCTCCATCCTCATCTCCCCTGAGCTGGGAGTATGTCCTCTGTTAGGATCCTGCTAACTGTGACTAAATAACATCTCATTTCTGCTGATCTGATGCAATGATATGATTTGAGGCTAGCTGAACCTGCAGAGATTTTTATTGTCAGGGAATACCCCTCTTGGAAATGCTTTCTATGAGTTAAGCCTGTGTGTCTCATCATTTTTACCAATGCTGCTTTAATTACTGCAAGTTTGTAATTACCGGTTCCTGCAGGTACCTGTGGATTATTCCCATCCCTGATGTATGGTCTTTGCATAGAAGTATAAACCTAAAGAGAATGAGGTTTTGTATTTTTCAGGAGGTATATTCAGGGGCTTTTTCTTAAACTTGTCTTGTCTTTTCTTCCCTCTTGCACCAGCAAAAACAGCAGGAAATCGAACGCGTGGATAAGTGGCTAAAGATGCTGAAGAAATGGGGCAAATACAGAAACAGTGACAAGGTAAGGAGGAAAAGAAAGAGCACATGTCCAAGGGATGGGAGTGGTGCATCCTTCCAATGAGTCACGCTTTCAAAAAATTGATAGAGAAACCAGAGATCACTGGAAAATATTGCCTAATTCTGCCTGTTAGTCTTTAATATTTTAAATCTTTCCTTGAAGTTGCTGGGTTACCAGTCAAGGGAAAGGTCCTGTTCTGACTAGCGTAGTCAGAACATAGTTTTAAAAATGGTTTCCTAAATGCTGTAGGAGAGGGCTGAATCCTAGCATTGCTGTGTCGCCATTGCCTCTGCAGCCTTCTTGTTCAGCACGAGGAGCGGGGTGTTTGGCTGTATGGCTTCTAGCTCCTGCTGAGAGTCCTCCAGAGGAACTTGAGCTCAGTTAAAAGGTTGTGCAGAAGATATCTGCATAGCTGCAGGGGGGCCATCGAGCAGAGCTGTCCCCCTTGCCAGGCCATTCAGAGTGATGTCAGGGTCACCCAGCCAAAGACCAGCCGTAGTCTCGTCCTTTTTTTAAAAAAAAAAAAAAACAAAATCTTATCTTCATTACAGAAGAGATGAGGTGGAGATGGCCTTGGGGTTTTATAATCCTATTCATTTCAGGGTGGTTCTAATTATTTTGTGCTGCTCTACAGGCAAAAACAGAGGCTCTCCTGTGGCTTTGGTTTTTCTAATTAGAAGTTAGTACTAATTGGTTAGTGGCCTTATGGGTAGAACACCAAATTCCAGCAGCGCGCAGGGAATTCCTTCAGCTCCTGGGGGATGTTTGGGATGGGTAATGATGAGCGTTTTTAGCACGCCTTGGTTTCCCTGGGTCAGGTGATGGAGACAGACAGGATCTCGGGTGAGGAGCACGTGGAGCTGTAGTGATTGCTGTCTGTCTTTCGGATTTACCCCAGTAATTAGTGGGTGCGTTAAGCACACTGCAGCTGACGTTGCTCAGGTCTGCTGGGTGGCAAGGGGCTGGACTGGCAAGCAGGTTTTGAGGGTCTTCGGGTCAGAAAAGCACAGAGCTCTTGTAATGGAATAAATGATGTTACAAATTCTGTTATTTATAACAGCCCATAAATGGTTGATGACTCTTGGGCACAGAGGTGGCATTGTCCCTGTGCTGGGGGACTGGAAATGGCTGTCCCCCCTAGCAAATGGAGAAGCAGCGCTTGGCCCCGGGCAGGGAAGGAGCAGTCTGGTGACCCAAGGGAGTAGAAAGGAGCTTTGGTTTCAGTCCCGTCCAGCCTAACACCCCGCTGCCTTGCACCTGTGCAAGTGCGGGCAGGAGCATCTGCATATTGGAGCAGCTGTGCAGCGTTAGATGCACAGGCTCTTGAGAGGCACCAAAAAAGTGCTTTTTTGAAAAAATAACAAAATTATGTTGTATCCTTTACCTGCATATGCAACCCCATGCTCTTGTGTTGGGAGTGTTGAAGCTGCTCAGAGATTCATGCTGCCACAGCTGGATGCAGATCAGATGCGGCGTTTCAAGGACCTTATGCTGAGATCACAGTTGTGCCCTTCAGATGGTTATGTGTTGGGGTTTTTTTTCTAGCTAAAGTAAATGTGACAAGCCCTTGATCTGATTTTTCTGAAGTGGAGTGGCTTGCTTTTGTTCCCTCTCTGAGCACTCAGGCTGTCACATCTGCATTGCACATTTCCTTCAGGTTTGTTTTCAGCACTTTGTTGACGTGATGGAAGCCTGAGTGTCACAAGATAGCAGCTCTGTGTTATTTTAATAAAGACTAGGATGTCATTTTTGAAAAAAACCTCTTACTGAAGACAAGAGCCTTCCCTTTGATGTTCGTTTTGATAGAATGCACCTTATTAGAGGGGAAAAAAAATCTTGTTACAGGAACCCCAGGCAGTTTCACAAGGAAGCTGCCCTGACTTTGGCTCTGCTTGAGTAGTGTAGAAACCAGTCTTATTTCCCAACCTGGGACTTTCTGGACTTCAGGGCAAACCTTTTGACTCCCAGTTCACGTGCTGGAGCTGGTAAACAGCTGACCATATTGAGTGCTTGAAGAAGGGCCCTCGGCTTATCAAGCAGGCCATTGTGTTTTGCAGCATCTTAATACCTGATCAAGGTGGTTGTCTCTGCTTCTGTCTTGTGAAATGTCAGCAGGAGGAGGGAGGTTGTGTGCCTGACCAGGGCACTGGCCCCATCAGCAGGTGAGAAAGCAGCTTTTTCAGACCCCCAGCATGAGCCATTGCCAGAGAGCAGTAGGTTTCGCTTTCTGTTCCCCCACTTGCTGCCAGTGTGCATCCCTGCAGGCTGCTGGTTGCAGTCTGGGTGTTGTGGCTGTCACAGATTGTAGGAAATAAGGCTGAAAGAAAAACCTTCAAGAGGAGGAGGGCCTCTTACAGCCCCCAGCCCAGGGTGGCCCATTCCTGGGCATAACCTGTTTTAGCAATAAATAGTATTATCTGAATTAAAGTGATGCCCTGGGGTTCCTTGTGCTCATCACTGCATCAGATCTGTGTGTCCATGATGTAATTTCAGTAGCAACATCAACAAAAGCAACACCAGCACAATTTCTCACATGGATGGGGTTAGGCTTATGCAATGGTGCCTTTTCCTGACTGTGCTTCCATAAGGCAAAGGGTACAAAAATAAAGGAGTCCCTGCAAGGACAACACTGCTTTGCAGAGTTAAGGTATGTCAAACCCACAAAGAAGTGTTAAATTGTGTAATTCGGGGTTCAGCACACGGAGGCTTAGATGGTCTGTGTCCCCTTCGCTGCTGTTTTAAACTCAAGTTTAAATCCCAACCTGACTCTGCTTGGGAAGCTTAGGAAATAGTTGGTGCCATGTAAGAATATGCACAGTTAAGGCAGCAGTTTTGCAGAGGAAAAAAAAGGCTGTGCTGTGTGGGATAGTTTATTCATCATAGCCCTGCAAAAAGTGGATTTCAGCCAGAAGTATCAGTCCTAGGAAGAGGATATGACCTCTGCATCATTTGCAGGCCACTGCTTGCTGCTGACCATGTGGGATGGACCTTTAGAGAGGGATGACTTCAGCCAGAGATGTCTGGTTTTTAGGCAAAGCCTGTCTTTGTGCATGGGGGTAGCCTTGTCTCTGCTGAGGTCACGGGAGTGCAGGGCGCTTAATCCAGTGCATGCCAGCAAAGCGGTTTAGCATGAATCGGGGCTCTGTATGGACTGACACGGACCCCCAAGAGCGAATAATCTGCTAACGCTGAGGAGAGCCAGCAGATGTTTGTTGTGGCAGGGTCAGCTGAAGTCAGGTCTGCTGCCTGCAAATGCCATGGAAAAGAAAGGGGGTTGTGCCTGGGAGTTGACTTCTACAACTGTTTTTTGCCATTTTGGAAAAGCAGGTAGCATTTTCCTCTCTCCCAAAGGTAGCCTGGGTAATAAATGTAAATGCCCACCCACAACACATCAGCTTTAGGATTTGAATTTGCTCCTGCTTTGCTGCCAAAGCCCCCACTGACCTGCTGGTGCCCCATCCGGCATAGCTAAGGCTCCAGCTGCAGGGACAACAGCTGAGTTGGGAGCAACCATTATCCATACAGAAAGAAAACCATGCATAGCAAAGTCCAGACTGTCGAGTGTCTTGCACGGCCACATCATCACTCATCTGTCTTCGTGCTGCAAAAAAGAAATCCTCTTCTCCAGGGTGGTGGTGGGTGGTGGTGGAGGCTTCACCCACCACCCCAGGTGAAGATTTTCACAGCTCAGCTCCTCTGGCACATCACTGGTGGAGGAAGTGGAGGAGTGCTTCCTCTCCAGAAGGATCACTCTTTGAGCCCTAAAGGAATGGAGGAACAAGGGCTGCCCCCCACTTCAGGGTGTAGGAGATGTATGGTGGATATATGGAGAGGCTTGAAAGTGAAATTGCTGTGCATACCCAAAATTTAGGCGTTACTCCTGCAGTCTCTTCCTGTTGGACCATGCACATGGCTGAGAAGCTAACAGTGAGAGGCTCCAAAATGTGAAAGTGGGCTGAACTGCGTATATTCTGTTTTAAAAAACTGACCCACCCCTCCCAAACCCCTTTTTAACTTCAGTGTCTTAACTACTGCAAAAAGATGTCCTCTGTTTAAAGGCAGTGAGTCCACCCCTCTAATTAAAGACCTAGAGCACTTGGTTGGGTATTTCTGGGAGGAGATCGTCTGATGCAGGAAGATGGAGCTCAGGTCTGTACTTCTGTAATCTTCCCCATCCCATCTACTGGAAAGAAAGTACACGGGGAGGGGAGAGATGGGGATGGGGTGACGATGGCCTCTGTGCTGTGAGCGTTGTGTGTTAAAGCCCAGAGAGGGAAGGTGATCCTATGGCAAAACCCAGAGCAAATTTTAAACACTGTAGGTTCAGTCCTTGGCTGTGACCTGGCCTTTCTACACAGCACCTTGAGCCATCGCTTCGACCACTAGCATCTCCATCTGTGAAACGGGACGATGTCCATTATTCCTGCCGTGCGTTGGTCTGTCTATCAGTCTGCATGGGACATGATCTTGGTGCTCTCTTCCCATCTGTAAGGGCTGAGTGTTTTATAAGGACAGAAGATGGTGACCTTGAGGGTTATTTTTTCTTCTCACATAGAGCAGGAGTTGCCATCACCTGCTGCCTTCCCTCTATCAGTTCATCCCAGTGTAAATGCTGCTTTTGATGATAACTTCCCTGTTTTCCTTCAAGTTTCACGACGAAGGAGAATTGCTCATTTTTCCTCCGTGTGACTCACAGCTCTGAGGTTTTATCACTTTCACGTCTGGAGGCGGTGGGAGGAAGAAAGCCCTTGGATAAATAACAGGGAGGCATTTCGGTTCAGTTCCATCTCAGTATGTTTTGTAACTCCCCTGTTCCTGCTACACTTTCATGTGGAGAAAATCATTAGAGACACTTACTATGTGCCAGTGAGGGTTGCGCTCATTAAAGTACAACAATACCAGCTCTGGGAATTCAAAACAAAATTACTTTTTTTCCCAAGGAGCTGAGCATTATCATCTACCTTTGCAGCTGTCAGTCAGTCTCTCCTAATCCATTGGAAATAAATAATTTTTTCTGAATTGGTGATTTTATCTGAATTGGTACGTACTCCAGTTTCTTGATCCTGTCTCAGCTTTTGCTTCATGAAGTCACGAGTGCTTGCAGGAACCAGGCTTTCCTGGGCACCTTACCAGTCCCACTTTCGGGATGTAGTTCATCTAACCCTGTCGCTCTGTGACTCCTGATGCATTGCGCTTCTTTTGTCCTGATTTAATGACTCTTGGGGAATCTCTTCCTCTTCTTGGTCTTTCAGCCGTGGGGATGAAGCTGTCTGGCATGGCATGAAAGTTTTCTGTCCTCCAGAAACGCTGCCTTGTGAGCTTGGATGAGCAGGAGTGGCTCCTCAGGTGTGCAGACAGTGAATTAGTGATGTCCCACTTAAAATGTGGGGTGCTATTGAGTAGGATGGTGGCCTTCCATGGGCAAGTCTTGGTAGTGAGATGGTTTTTAAGGGACAGCTCTTACTTGGTGCGTACAGAGAGTAGGGCAGGATCTTGCAAAGGATTTCTGTAGCGTATGGTCTTCCTGGCTGTGCACTGGACCTTCAGAGATGGTGCTAACCAATACCTGGGGCAGAGCAAGCATTTGGCAAGTGCTGGGAGTGGGGTTTTAAATGTTACATGCCCATTACACTTACAGGATTAGGACGCGTTACACGGACACTTTCTGTGTCAGCAGAAATGCTGAAATATTTACCATAATGTGATGTCAAAGTTTTGTAACACACATCTAGCTCTCCTTGTACTACATGGTGGTCTTGGCATTCATTACATAGTTATTTTATATACTTAATTTGACTGGGACAGTGGTGTTATTTCTTTGCTGTGCCCTAGCCTGTCTTCTTCACCCCCACCTCCTGTTTCATCTCATAGTCGCTCTTTGGGACAAGAGCCATCGTTGCTCTGTTTTGCTCTCGCTAGGCACAGTGCTGCTGTGCAGGCGATAACGAAACAAGGAGCATGGATCTGTGCATGGGTCTGTGCTCTCGGAGGCTGCGAGCTCAGCTGGGTTGACAATGCAGTGCCATGGTTGTGGTCTTTGTAACTTTGTGCATAGGCTGGCATTAAAAAGTCAAGCTAGAAGTGAAAAAGCTGATGACGTGAGATGGGTCAGAAAGGGAAGGTAACAGGAGCAGATGTTCAGCTTGGTGTAAGAGATGCAAAGGCAACATGATAGGAGCACATCCAGAAAACCTTCTGCTGGGATCTTGATGCTTCCTTATGAATTGCAGCCCTTCTCTTGCATCAGCCTGAAAGGCGTGAAGCAGAACGCCCTGTGGAAGGAGAAGAGGAATTTTGAAGGAGGTCAGATGCATTTGTACCAGGCAATGCCAGTAGCTCCAGTTGATTGCCTGGTTGGGCACTGCCCTGCTCAGCCCCGAGCTGATTCCCATGACCAGGAATCTGGCAGCTCTGGCCCCTGCCGAGGAATTGCCCGGTCCCAAGGGATCGCCATGTCTCAACATAAATCTCCATGGCTGGAGCTTGGGCACGTGCAGCACGTCCTTCAGCGTATCCCAGGGTCCTCAGGAACGTGGAGGAGTGCTGCAGTTGGCTTTGTAGTGCAGCTGCGAGGCATTTCATGGGTGGGATGAATGAAAGGGTGGAAAATATTCAGAAATTAGGCTTTTTTTTTTCTTTTTTACGAAGCTTTTTCTTTTCATGGGAGTAGTCGGGGATAGAAAAAAAGCTCTTTCTTCTGTTTTCCATTGAAATTTAATGGTCTCTTTAGAGAGAGAGGGCTTTATAACAAGAACAAAAGGGAATAGGCATCTGTGAGATAAATGAACACATGAAGGCAGGAGGAGGGACACATGCACATTTGGCCCCAGTTCCCCCACTTGCTTGAGGAGTACACTGTACATTCAGATGAGAGCCCTTGGTGTAGCCCACGGTCTCCTTTGCCGTTTGTCAAACCATGAGAGTTGCTGTGGACACATCCCCGTGGCTCTCATGGTAAGGGCTCTCTTCTCCAAGGGGAAATGTATTTTTCTCCCGGTCCCTGAGGACCCAGGTGAGAACAGCCATGCCAGGTCAGATCAAAGGCTTTAAAGCCAAGGGTGCTGCGTTTGGTCCTTGGAGAGGAGTCCAAGGGCAGGCTGGTGTGTACAGAATGTGACCACTGTGAAGCACCTGAGCTATCTCTGCCTATAAAGGGGATGGTCCATGTCCAGCTCTTCCAGTAAGGTTAAAAACATGAGTTGTGGCTTGGTTTTGACTGAGTAGGTGTCTTTGATGGATGCAGGTATTCAGCTCATCCATCAGATTGGAGATGCCCTCTCTGCGCCAGCGCAGGCAGAGGAAGTGATTGGTTGGGGTGTCCACTCGGATGGCTGGTGGTCCACAGCAGCAAACCGTGGAGCAAATCTATTCTGCCACCAGCTAACCTTGCACACGTTTCCCTCCCCACAGATGTGCCGGCGAGTGTACAAAGGGATCCCGCTTCAGGTGCGAGGCCAGGTCTGGTCACTTCTGCTAGATGTCGAGAAGATGAAGAAGGAGAACGAAGGAAAATATGAGGTACGAGCTCTTCCCGACAAAGACAACGGGAGCAAGGTGATGGGGAGGCTATTTTGGTGGGGCTTCACCAGCTGAGGCAAGTCAGACCTGTGGCGGATGCAGGCATCTCCACCTGCACGGGCAGGAGGAAAATGGGGGTTCCTATGGGGATGCTTTTAAGGGGCATGGGGGACACCCAACCCTTGCATCTTCCCTCGTCGGGTAGTGGCGTGCCGAGTGCCCTACAACATGTGCTGGTCGTAGGGCCTGATCCATCTGTGAACTGCTGCGACCTCTGAGAAGGAAAGGCTTAAAATTAGTGGGGACTGAAAATGCAAAGGGGATAAACTCTTTATCTGTGTGTGTATATGAGGTTGGGGCCTTTTGGCATGTTGGCCAGCTGCTTTCCCTCGTGTGCTGCTTCCATTTATTCCATGGGAAGCTGAGAGCAAAGATGCTATTGGTGTTACTGCATCCTTAAGGAAAGATGCAGGGAAAAGGAGGGGAAGCTTAGCAAAGGTACCACTCTCAGTTCCCTGAGCTCCGTGGAGCGATGCAGAATAGCCAGAAGTACCCTATAACAGGTAGGTGCTGGATGAGGGTACCCCAAAGCTCTCCGCGTGCTTGAAAGTTTCACTCAGGGCAATTTGAAATGCACAGTAAGGTCAGAAGCCTTAAACCAGCTGACAGTAGGTTATTAGTCGAGAAACCCAATTAAGGGTGGGGTGAGGGCAGGTCTTGCAAGCTTGGAGGGGATTTCAGAGCGTGAAGTCCTGGCTTGCAACTTAGAAGTACAGCTGGAAGTTGACTGGCAGCATTGGAAGAACTTGGATTGAAGTGGCTTCTTTTTAATTCTGTCTTCAATCTTTTTATAACTGTCTTGAAAGTTTCTATTAAAAGCCACTATTAAAAATCAAATTAAAATCATTTTTCTATTAAAAATCACTTAGTTTCTCTGCATGCTGCAGGCTTGGATTCCTTGGTATAAAATAAGCAATTTCTGTAGCATGCATTGAACAAGAACCTGAGAAATGGGGCTTGCTGTGTTTGGTTTTTTATTTCAGGTATCTCAGCTCCTTTGCACTGCCTCCCATAGGCAGCATGTGGAAGCCCTTCATTAATAATTAAGTTATTTTCCAAACTTGTGTTACAATTTAGCTTGCATCACATTCCCCCGGCGAGGATCAGGGTGGCGTGGAGACAGTTATGTTTCGGAGGTGGGAGGTGGAGTGCTGCTTCCAGCAGGTGTTTCTGAAAACCCTGCCTATTAAGCAGGATGATGCTAATGCTCATTATAGTTAGTCAAGCATAGATGTTAATAGCAAGATGCCGCTGGGATGGAGTGACGTGCAGGGGCTTAGGGAAGGCAGGCTGGGCTCACGGCAATAAGCAGAGATAACGATGCTCTCCCAGCACGCAGATTCTTATCACGCTCCCTCCCTCGAAGCTGTGCTGTGCAGGCAGGGAAGCAATCCAAACAAATGAAAGTCGCAAGGAGTTTATCTGTGCTCCAGCGGGGTCTGCGATAAACAGGAGCTTCAGGCTAATAGGCTTTGCTGGATGCAAACCCCCTACAAGCTCCTCTTAATCCTCCTCCTCTTTGGTGCCACCTGCTGCCAGTAATTAGCTCTCTCCTAATTTCCTCCAGAAGAGGCTCAGTGCAGGCCCTGGATGAGGGGTTTTGCTTTCAAGAAGGGACTAAGCCTCAGCCCCAGCCCTGTGTCCTGGAGGGGCTGGTCCCAAGGCCACCCCATTTCTCCTTGGGGCATGAACCATGGCACAAAAGCTTGGCTTTTGCATGTGCCTTGCGTTTGCATGTTGTCCCCTGCGCTCAGGCTGACGGAGAAGCTGCCTTTCTAGCTAAGTGGACTACCTTGCTCCCCGTGTTGCCTGTGGAGGGATGCAATTAAAAAGCCTGGTCCAGTTGCTTCTGTAGTGCTTTGTCTTATCTCAGCTCTCCTCCAAGTCCTCTCTGTGCAAGTCTCCAAGTCTTCCTCAAGGCCATGATTGCTCAGTTGTCCCTGATGCTGCAGGAGCCCAGAGGCTACCATGGGACATGACACATTTAGTTTCAACGTGGGTGTGATGCTCTGCTTCCCTGGGGTCTTAGAGCCGCAACCAAGAGAGCTTGAGGAGGCCTGAGAAGGTGGCAGAGCAGAGTCATCCTGGCTTTGACTTGCTGCTTTGTAAAAGGTCTCTGGGACAGGACCTCCAGCCTCTGCTCTGCTGCTGGCTTGCGGGGCTCACAATGCTAATGAGCTCAGCAGAGCATTTGGGGAGCCCCCACGTTAAATTTGGGAATAAAGGAGAACAAGCCATCCTGGGCTGCTTCTTTACCGTCTGCAGAATTAATAAAGCCTCCTGGGTGCATGGAGGTGACAGTGCTGTGCAACCTACTGCTATTCAAGTGCAGTGATTTAAAAAAAACCCACAAAGTAGGGATTTTGACAGTCTTCGGGAGATTTCTGTGTTGTTCTGGCACAGAAAACAAGAGGGCCTTTAGCAGGGAAATTTGAACTGAAGTGACCCAGTGCATATGAATAGTCATCTTGTCTCAGGTAGTCTGCCTGCTTTAGAGAGGGCAAGGAATGGCAGGATGCAGAGAGCACAGGATTTACAGCAGGAAAATGATGATGTTATCAGATCTTCATTCCATCGTTACTTTTATCCTCCCTTGTCTTGTGCAAGCAATAATTCGAAATAGCCCCTGCGCTGTTGCTCCTCCATACAGCTGCTTTCAAGTTTGGAGTAAATATTCCTGAGATGCTGTGACTGCCCCGAGCGTTGGCTGTACTGGACACATCTGGGTGCTAATGACCTTTAGATGTTCCCCAGAGCTGATGTGGCCACCTTGGGAGGTCAACAGCAGCCTGGAGGCACTGTGTATCAGGCTGACAAGCGTTTGTAGGACAGCAGCTGCTGGAGCAGATGATGAAGTATCTGTGCAGATGTGCTATTTTCTGTCTCCTCTGTGAGCCAGGAGGGGTCCTGACCCTGGGCTCTAGGCAAGCTGGGCTTGCTGCTCATCTCCGCTGCCCCTAACCTGCTGATGGATCTCAGGCTGCCTGAAGACAGTCACTAAATGTGTTTTATTAATGCAATTAACCCTGGAGATGCTAAAGAAGGAGGGCAATTGCGTGATCACCGGTGGTACCTAAAGGCTGTGAGATGAGATGCTTGGCTACAGCATAACGGTTGCTGCCTGCATGCGCAGGGCTGAACAGGGGCTTACGAATGGGTCCACAGTGCGATTTGTCCATGGAGCACCTTGAGCTTGGGACTCTGAGGGCACAGTTGTTTGAGGTGGGCTTAGCTTTGGTTTGAATTTCCTTTTTTTGCAGTGGACTTTAGTCCTTTATCTGTGTGCTGCTACCTTAAATGATAAGCCAGCATAGGGGGAACATTGGGGTTCTTGGTTTTGAGTTTAGATTCTGTTCTGGATCTACCAGTTCCTTAAAATTTGCACCAGTCCAAGGGAATACCCCAGAACTGCTTTTCTAATGGAGACTCTTTAAATCTACGATGCTTCTCTACTGCAGGGGAAGTAGTAGTTGGAGATGACTTCATAGAGTCCGTCATAACAGTTTGGACTTTATTATGACTGAGCCTCTGCAAAGCTGAGGGACTCAGAGTTTACGTCTGTGTGTTGGTTATAAAAGTGTATTGTTCCTTATGCGCCAACAGAGATGTCGATGCTTTATGACAGCCAGACCAGGTACTGCAGAGAAACCAAAAGAAATCAGAGTGGAATTTAATTGTAATGGTTTTAGATTCTGAAGATTTGGTATCTGCATTGGAAGATGGGCAAAGGCTGGGTTGGCAGCTGTCATTGTCATGGTGTGTGAGCGTGGGGTTGTCCCCTTCTCCTGGGCCAGCAGCATAGCTGAGGGGCTGGGAATTCACCTCTGGGCTGCAGATCATTGCTTACTGCAATACAGCAGTGTCCCCACGTCACTCCATGACAGCTCTGTGCAGCTCACAAGCTGCCACTCCTGCCACAGGAAGTGTGTCTTCTCACTGTGTGGAGAGAGGTGTGGGCTGAGAGAGGTGTGGGCTGACTCCTCCTTCTTCTCTGCCCTTCTCCTTTCCAGCAAATGAAAGAACAAGCAAAGAGCTTTTCATCGGAAATCAAGCAGATAGATTTGGACGTTAACCGCACCTTCCGAAACCACATCATGTTTCGGGATCGCTACGGAGTGAAGTGAGTACAGGAGCCTTCGCGTGGCTGTATGGGCAAGGGTGCCGGGGGGTGTGCATGGGATGAGCTGGATGGGGTGGCCAGTAGCCCCTTGGCTTGGGGTGGCCACCAGACCCTTGGCTCAAAGCAGCTCACAGGAGAGCAAAGCTGTTTCTACCTGCTCTACGAACGATCAGCACATGGTACAACCCACAGATGTTGGGCTGCTGACTCTCTCCTTGGATAGGTCTGTGATGGACCACGTTCAGCCCCAGTTCTTGAGCCAGGCATCAGCCTGCTGCGGTGCCTTATCCCCCAAGGTGCTAGGGTTGCAGTTGCAGAGGACTTGGTTTGGGATAGCTGGGATGATGGGGTGGGTCTGTCATGAGCTGAGTGGGATGGGGTGTATGTGGCCCCCACAACAGACAGGGTTGGAGAGGTTTGACAGAGCGGCTTTGTCACTCGGAGTCACACCTGGCTGCCCTGCACAGATGTACAGTCTCCGAGGAAGCCTGTACTGCATATCTATGTGGTGATGACTCCTTTAGCAAGGAGGGAAGGGAGAGAGGAACCTACTAATAAGATGGTGGCAGTGCTTTCCCCCAGGATGTGTAACACTCAATGCCTGGGTGGTTGCAGGTCTATTAAAAACCTGTCACCACTCCAAACCTGGAGAGCGGGTGTGTTGAACACAGCATGTGTAGGTACGTGCATGTCTCTCTAGGAGACCTGCTGGTGGAGCAGGCTGGTTTAGCATCACTCCTCAGTGCCACTGGTAACTACCCTCTGAAGGAAAAGTTCCCATCCCACGTGCCCATCAAGGTTCTTTCTGGTTCTGTGAGCCCTGCTCTTTGCAAAAGGCATAAATACTAGCTGGCTGGGTGTTTTCAGAGCCTTTGTGCTCTGTGCATGTGCATCGGTGTGCACACGAAGCTGGACACCTCACGCTCAGGTGTTTTAATATCCTTCTTTCTCCCCAGGCAACAGGCACTCTTCCACGTCCTGTCGGCATACTCGATTTATAACACCGTAAGTAGTAAGTTTGTCCAGTTAAAGTGAATAGCATCGTGCTTTTTATATGCATATATATATAAAGATTTTTTTAAACTTTATTTATATATGTGTATACAAGTATGTTTGTGTGTATGTGTGTGTGTTTATATATATATATATATATACACCTACACATGCCCACACACATATTTAGCCAGTGGTAATTCCAGTTTTTTAAGTCCTAATACTGGTTTGTACAGAGAGCTGCAAGACTCGCAGGCAGCACAAGACTCTTAGCACAGTTGTTTCATTCTCTTGTTCATTTTGTCACCTGGTAAATGACATCTGGCAGATGCAGTTCGGGCAAGTGTCAGCAAAGAACAAGGGATTGCCCTTTGGCTTTCCAGCAAGACTAGCCTCCTGGCTGAAGGTCTGTCATGTTTCTGACTTCTTGTCTTACACTGAATGGCATCCTTGTTGCAAACACTGATTTATTACAGTGAATCAGTCATTTTTAGCTGAAGGGCATGGGCAGAGTAAGCCTAAATTAGCAGCTGAACCTACTGCCTCCATCTCCACGAGGGGACAGTTACCCCAGAAGGCACAGAAGATGCTCAGGGGCGTAATCAAGGAAACAAAGATCTGCCTTCCCTCATACCAGATAAATGCGTACCAGATTTATTTATTCTTTGACTACTTCAGTGCTCGTGTGGCTGAAGGAATCCAAAACAGTATTGGAGCCACATGTTATTTATCATCCCCATCCCCTGTTCCTTGAAGCAGCTGCAAGCACCTCTTATGTTGGGGTTTCTGTCCCTCGCCCTCCAGGCTTGAGCAGGGCTGGTGGGGAGGAGTGTTGGGGGGGGGGGCATTGCCTGCAAGCCCCTCACCTCCTGCTGGAGGACCTTCTAGAGTGGGTCCAGAGGAGGGCCACGAAAATGGCCAGATGGGCCAGAACACCTCTCCCATGAAGAAAGGCTGAGAGTTGGGGATGTTCAGCCTGGAGAAGAGAAGGTTCTGGGGAGACCTCATTGTGGCCTTTCAGAGTCTAAAAAGGGCTTGTAAGAAAGACAGAAACACTTTTTACCAGGGCCTGTAGAGACAGGACAAGGGGAACAGTTTTAAACTGAAAGAGGGTAGGGTTAGATTGGACATGGGGCAGGCATTTTTTACAATGAGGGTGGTGAGACACTGGAACAGGTTGCCCAGAGAAGTTGTGCATGCCCCATCACTGGAAGTGTTCAAGGCCAGGTTGAATGGGGCTTCGAGCAACCTGATCTGGTGCAAGATGTCCCTGCCCATGGCAGAGGGGTTGGATGAGATGATCTTCAACCCAAACCAGTGACATGGGAGTCAGTGGCACGGTAGATGCTGTAGACATACAGGAGCTGTGAATTTGGGCATAGACGATAAAGACCTTGAAACAGGACAGACCTTAAAAGAGGAGAGGGAAGCACAGGCAACCTGACCTGCTTCTGCAGCTTTAGCATCACAGTGGGGTCTGACGGCGTGGCAGCACGTGTGCCCCTCTTGGCTCTTGCAGGAAGTCAGCTACTGCCAAGGGATGAGCCAGATCGCAGCCATCCTCCTGATGTACTTGAATGAAGAGGATGCATTTTGGGCACTGGCACAGCTGCTGACCAACCAGCGGCACGCCATGCACGGTAAGGTTGGGGCAGGATGAGGATGTGGGCTCTGGTGACGGGAGGGAAGGGTGTTTAGGTTGGTCAGTAGAGCCTCATTTCTCCACACAGAGTTGTTTAAAGTGGGCAAGGCTTAATTATGTGCCAATGCAACCCGTCTACAGAGCTGAACTTCACTCTTGGAGGCAGACAAGTTCATCAGAGAAAACTGTGGTTTATCAGCACTGAGCTTTGGCGTTCAGTAATTAACACTTCCATGGAGGTGCTATCTTCCCTCTGGAGTGCCTTGCCTTTGGCAATTAATTAACTCAAGGTTATGAGTTTTATAAGAAGTCTCACAGAAGTACATCCAAGAGCATCCTGTAATGCTCTGTTTTTAGTGTGCCACGAGCTACGTGCCCTTGTCTTTTTATGAAGACGTAATTCCACTAAATATGCTGTATTATTTTACTTCAAGCACATTACAGGTCCTTTCATCTTACGTGTGGTTAGCAGTAACCTATGCATTGAGGGTGATTTTATGAGCTGAGGGCTGAGCCTTATGGCTTGATAACTCCGGACAGTCTTAAACGCATGTCCTGCTAGATGGCAGGGCGCTGCATGAGCTTGTGGTGTTCAAACATCATCCGCTTTTCTCTGAACCGAGCACCGAGGTGTGTTCAGGCCAAGCCAAGTCTCTGGCGGGCAGGCGGTGGGGAGGTGAGCGAGTCTGCTCTGCGGGGCTGGGGTGAGAAGGAGCAGTTGGTGCTGAGGGTGCTGTCGCCCATGTAGACGGGGTGAGGGGCAGGCTCTGGGAGGGGTGCCAAGGGAGGTAGCTGGGTGTGCTGTGGTCCAGCCGACTTCAACAGGCAATGCAGGAGATGAGATCCTAGAAAATCAGGCTGCCCCCATGACTGCTCCAGAGCTTTTCTGATTAATTTTTATTTCTCTCATCTTTTCTCATTAAGGTTTTTTCATTCCTGGGTTCCCGAAGCTGCAGAGATTTCAAGCTCACCACGAGCAGATTTTAAGCAAACTGTTTCCCAAACTGAAGAAGCACATGGTATCGCTTTGCTATCAGTCTCCCCGTACTAATACTGCACTTTAATGCTAAAGCAGTTAGTGTGATGTTCTGCCAGATAGATGCACAACTGAACACATTTCTAACTGTGTAGGACTGCTTCAGCCCCAGAGAGGCAAGCGCTTATTGAATGGGATACCTGAATCTTGCTGAGGCGAATGGTTATCATTTGCTTGCTGGTCATCATTAGGGTAGGGACTGCTAAAATCTAAAGCCTTCCTTAGGAAAGCCGGGCAGGAAGGCTGACAGAGCCTGCAGCAAAAAGAGCTGTTGCGTACAGCAGCGAGGCTGGGCTGTGTTCTTACACCAGCTGCAAAGCCTGAAGGGTGATGCTGGACTGTCTAGAGTCTTAATTCAATAATTATTAGCCTCAAGTGCTTGCATTTCACAGCTTTGCTGCTGTTTAAAGACAGGAGACGTGTAAAATTTGCTGTGTGTTTTGTTGCTCGGGCACGTCCAGTTGTTTTTCTCTCTGGCAGATGGTACAAGCCCATCTGGTGGCTGGAGGAGCATCTTCAGGACACATTGACTGCAGTCTAATGTCTAGGCAACTATTTTCAACACCTGCTCCCTTTTTTGTCCCCTCTTGCATTTGCTGTAGACAGTTGGTATTTGGTGGCCAGACTCCTGAAGGTTTCTTATGCACCCAAGGGACTTGGTGGCCCAGCTCCAGGAAAAGCTGTTTGTGTTGCCATCATCTGCAACAGCTCTTTCTTTGAGCTGCAAACGAGCCAGCCCTGGCCAAGTGAAACAGAGCCAGGACAGGTTTTCACTTAATTCTAGCCATGGGGTGGGGAAACCTGGATGAGGAGGATGGGAATAACTCTCTGAAAGCTGCTTTTCCCTCCTGGCTCCTGAAGGCTCCCCAGCCTTGCAGGTGACCAGCACCAGCCAAAAGCAAAGACCAGAGCCAGCCGTTAATCCCATGGGCTTCTTCCTCTTCCCATCCTTGCCACTTTGCTGGCTTTGCAGCAGTGGTCACATCGACTTTGTGCACGTGCAGGGCACTGTGCATCCCAGCACCAGCCGTGCCACGCCATCAGCCGTGCCAGAAAAAGCAGAGCTGTGTGTGAGCGCTGCGCCGGTGCCAGACAGGGATGGAAGGTGATAGACCGGGTGATGTTGATGAGGTTTTTAAGAGTTTTCCTTAGACTGTCAGGCATTCCTGGCAAGCCATACCTTGCAAATGAGGTAGTGCTAGGAAAGCTGACTTGGCTGTGCAGGTCTGGATTTACCTGTGGGATACTTGGGGTTAATAATTTTTGTGGTGCTCTGAGAGGCTTGCATGGGAGTTGCTATGGAAACAAAAATAGTAGTTTGCAAGGTGTGCGCGGTTTGGGTTCCTGGAAGGTTTTTGTAAATCTCTGGAGCAGATATTAGGCAATAAAAGCTTATCCTAGAAATCCCTCTCCAAAGTTGTGGCTAAAGTCTGGCTGCATGGAGGATCAGGTGCCCTTCTTGGGCAAAGGGCCAAAGCAGGACTTCAGCATTGGTATTTAAAGCAGGGGCTTTGCTGGGAGATAAACCACAGCCAGATCTTGCACCCAGACCCCAGCATTAATAAACCAACGTCCCCAAAAGCCCTGTGAGTTGCTTGAACCTCCAGCAGCCAGCCTGGTGAAATGCCTGTCTCTGCTGTCTCCCTCTAGGACAAGGAGCAGATGACAACGGGGATTTACACGACCAAGTGGTTCCTGCAGTGTTTCATTGACCGGGTAAGGATGCTCTGTGGGTTGTTTGCTGCTCTGCTGCTTGCATTGCATGGTTAATCTGCCTGGGTTTTTTTATAAAGTATCATCATTTGAAGGTGGTGTTAATATTTTTGTCATGGTTTAATCCTAGGTATATTATGCAGACTCTAATAAGGCAAAAAAATTAATGAGGGAAAGCTAAAAATAACTGTGTGTCACTGATGACAAGCCAATTCCTGCTGCCTCATCAGAAGCGGTCGCTGGGAGATGGCTCAGCAGTAGCAGTATAGGCTTCAAAGTCGGGAGAGATCTTCCTCTTGCCCACTGGCACTGCTGGAAAGGCAATTAACCTCACTTTGGCTCTGGAAACAATGTAGGGAGGAGAAGAGCTGGAGGCACAGACGTGAACAAATAGCACTGCAGCAGCTGCAGGTGAAGGAGCAGGCTGGGCACTGGAGACACATGAAAGCATGAGAAAATTACTCTGATTTGTCCAGAGCTAATTTGCCGGTCCTGAGCCAAGACTACTTTATTTTTAGGGCCAGTGTTGTGCTTGCACACTTGAAAGCAAGATCCAGACTTGCTAATGTTTACGACTTCTGTGTGTCCCCAGTCACAATTTTCTGCTGCCCCGTCTCCTGTAAGACAGCGGACTTCCCCTGAGAGGGTACTCACTGCTTTGCAGTCTGTCACTGAAAGCTGTGGAAAATGCAAAATCCCTTTAACTGCAGTAACGTGGTAAAAAGCTGCCAACAGCCAGTCATGTAAATCTCTGGAGAGTAAGCGCAGCATCCTGGATTTGAAGTTATATGTCACAGTAGGAGTAGGGTTAATTTCTGTGTTTGTGAGATGCCTTAAGTCTTTGCTGGGAGATGATGGGCTGCTCCATCATTTTAGATATCAGTTCACTCCTGTTTGTCAGATTGGGTCCAGGTCCAAGTGAAAACCTCTTGCATAGATTTTTCTAGCAGGCAGAAATAACCCTGTGTATAAGGAAGACCACTTCTCTAGACACCAAAGGAGTGATTTTTGTAATGCTTAATGAAGCACCTTTGGGCCTTCAGACCAGTCCCATAAATAACCTTTCATCTGTATGGGCAATTTGGGTGGATACAGGAGTGGTTTTGTGCACTCGCAAGGCTGAAAGATGATGATGATGCTCCTCCTTCCAGGGTAGGGGAATTCGTGTGCTGGTATGCCTCTGCGAAAAGTTTCTCCTTTTTCTGCATTTGTGGCCAGGCTTTAAGTACTTTTCCGGCCAGCCAAGAGTGTTAGCTTTAAGGCAAAACCATAGAGGATAAAATAAGGTTTTGTGTTACAGATGAATCCTGGACAGCCGGTGCCTCTCCCTGTTGTGTGTTTTGGTGCGAGAGGATGTAGCAATGCCACCAACCTCTGTATCATCATCCCATCAATCAGTGCTAATGAGCTGGTTTTTGTTTGTGTGTTTGAAACAGACTCCCTTCACCCTCACCTTGCGGCTGTGGGATATCTACATCCTGGAAGGAGAGCGGGTGCTGACGGCCATGGCTTACACCATCCTCAAACTGCACAAAAGTAAGGTCCCAGCAGAGCGTGTCTCGTATGGCAGAGGTGGCACCGTGCTGGGCCACCCTTGTGCTACTGACCTGGAAGGCCTTGCTGGCCACTGCCAGCCTGCTCGGTGCCCTGTGGTGGCCCCAAAAGGCACAGTCCTGTGATGATGGTCTGGGAAGGAAATGAGATGCCACAAGGATTGAAATGCTGTACTCAGCACACAGGAAATCCCACTTGAAATGCTCCCAGCTGCCTCCTTCTGCATGCTGCGCCCCACATCTTTTACCAACACACTTTTAGGGGTAATGCAGACAGCAGCACATATGTCTGCAAAGCACTGTGTGGCAGTTCAGCTGAAAAGGCTGTAGAGGGAGAAGTAACTCTGTTAGTGTACTTGTAAAATGACCTAAACCAGATTTTCTTACATAACGTTAAGGCAGTGATGTTTCTACCTCAAGACCTTTGGGACTTTGAACCCCCCTGCTCCCATAAGCTAGCAGCCTTGCTTTGTCGCCCTGTTAGGCCTTTAATCTGGGACAGGAGCAATGCTGATACCGCATGCTAGGAACCTTTGGGCCACTGGGATTTGTGGGACTGCAGGTGTTGACTTCTGGAAACAGCCACCTTGCTCTTCCTTCAGTTGAATGAAGAACAGGCTATCCAGAAATACATCTTCAAGTATCCCGTTTGTTTGCAAAGACTGGCGGACAGGCAGAAGTTTCAGCCTGGCTGTGGAGTCATCTCTCCTCCGAGGAACATGTGGTGTGGGTCGGCATTCCTGCCTGCATCCCTGCCTGCTGCAGGTGTGCCTGGCGGTGGCAGCTGCCAGCAGCAGCTGTTCAGTCTGATGCTCGGGGTCTGTCTCGTGGAGCTTTTCCTCCTCCTAGAGGTATTGGTGAGAACTTCCATAAATGGCACAAAACATGCTTCCCGGTCAGCGCAGGTCCCAGCCTCACCATCATCCTGCCATTGCTGAGCTGCTGCCCAGAAGTGGCAAGGATCTGTAAATGTATTGACAGCCCTGGGCAACTGCAGGAAGGTGGGAGAGAGGCAAAAATGTTCAGGCTGTCCCACTCTGGAGTGGTAACAGCAGCAGAATCCCAGACAAAACCAAAGCAATGCAACCCACACTCATGCTGCCGGGCAATTTGGCCATGCCGCTGCCATTACTCCTTTCTACCATCCTGCAGAGCGCTTGCTGAAGATGACGCTGGAAGATTTACGGGAATTTCTGCAGGAGAAAATCGCCGCTTCCCTGCAGTACGAGGACGATGCCGTCATTGAGCAACTGCAGATGTCGATGACCGAACTGCGCAAGATGAAATTTGACCTCCCCCCGCCAGGTGGGTAGAGGGGAAGGGGAGCAGCCCAGTGGGAACAATCAGTGGGACCTGTGTCCCCTGGGGACCAGAGCATCCCTCTGGTGTGGCTGGGAGCTGGGGCAGCCTAGAAGGTCTGGCACCCGCTGGGTGCAGCATCTGCCTTCCCCGTGGTTGGGGCATGCCAGATGCAAAAATGAACTGATGCACAGTTTGAGTTTTATTTTGTTTATTCTGCTTCCAATGCAGCAAAGCCTGAGGAGTTCCCACGGAAACCCCTGGGCCTGGAGCTCTCCCTCAACCCAGTAGCCATGAAGGGCAACATGGCAGCCAATGGCCAGAACGGCCGGGTGGGCGAACACCCCCAGGACAGGGAGCCCCATCCCCACAGAGGTCCCGGTGTGCCAGGAGGAACGACAGCGGCGGAGGAGAGGACTCCTACCCTCCAGGACAGTGAAGCAGCTGAAGCAACAGACATCCACGTGCATCCTCCTGGAGGGGGGCCACTGGGAGAGGAAGGTCAGGTGGAGCCCACTGGAGACAGGCAGCCGCTGTCTCTTCTGAAGGCAAGCGAGACCCAGGGCCATCATCACCAGCTGCCCACGGCCCTGCCTCTGGAGCAGCCTCTTCTCGCTCCCAGCTGTGCCACGGTGGACCCCGAGTTCGTCTCCCTCCCCACCTCAGCTGAGCACAACTCCTCGGACTCCTCTCTCCAAAACACACTGAGTCCTCCTGACTCAAGCACCACTGAGCTTTCTGCTATGGACCACGCAGTATGGCCACCCAATCCTGCTGCCCTGCCAGCGGAAGAACAAGCATCTTCCCTCTGCAAAAAGAAAGTGCTCGATGCACCCCCTCATCCTCCGTCAGGCGGCTGGCAACCGCTCTCTGGCGCGTTGCAGCATGACGGCTCCCCTGAGAGTGAGTGTGGGGAGGAGACAGCCGAAAAGCGCTGCAGAGCAGCGCTGCTGGACAAAACAGACTTTAAGCGCTTGGCATCCAAAGCTGCATCCACAGGGGAGCTTGCCAGCCTGCAGCAGAACGGTCCGGGGAGCCCCACCGGCACTGCGCACTGGCCAGAGGGCTTGGGCACGCTGCCCGCGCATGGGCTGGCGGGTGGCAGCGTGCCAGTCTTATCCAGCAGCGAGTTGGAGGCAGCGGGGCTGGGCAAGGGCTGCCCCTTCCAGCGGGTGCCGTCCCCCACGGTGGAGGGGAACAGCCCCTACACCATTATCAAAACCACCACTCCCCTCCACCTGGCCCATGCGACAGAGCAGGACTTCTTGAACAGAAAGCAGGTGGCATTGCCTCTGCCGGAGACTGGACACGCCCTGCCTGCCACCTCCATGCCACCACCTCTTGCGCTGGACCCGGAGGAGGTAGATGACCAAAAAAGGCTCCAGAAACCATTAAACGCACTGAAAGCCCCACGACCCCCCCTGAGCCCCAAACCAAAATTACCGCCACAGATTGCCAAATCCCACTCGGAGAACAGTTTCCTTTCAGGCTCTCCTCTCCTGGCAAAGCTGCCCAAATCGGTGACGTTTTAGTGGGGATGGGGGGAGGCAAAGGAGAGGAAGTGGGTGCTGGAGCAGCACCCTCGCCCCATTTTCGAGATCCCCCCTTCAGCAGGGCTATGTCGAGGTGACAGTATAGCAGCCATCACCTGTTGAGCTGTGCTTCGGTACGAGCGCCTGGCGAGGAGATGGAGCAGTGGCAGCCAGCGCCAGGATGCACCAGCAAATTGTGTTTGCATCTTTCCTATGGACAAATTGGGAAGTGCTTTCATTTTTTGTTCCTCGAAGCTCCCCAAGCCTCATCACGTGCGGGGAAGAGGCAGGGCTGGTGAATGTGTTGCGTGTTTTCTGCTCCTGCCATGGACACCCATGGCTGTGGAAGCGGGCACAAGGCACAGGAGTCCGAAATGCCTTCTTTGAAATTCCCGATCAGCCCAGCCAACAGTGTTGCTTTCAAAGGCCTTTGTAGCAGTAGATCTTTCTTTTTGCCAGACCCGCAGTTGTAGGCAGCAGCGTTTTCAGGCAGGGCCGTGGCGTGCTGGCAGGGTGCGGGCAGCCCGCTGCCTGTTCTATGCAATTCCGCAGAGCTGTCCCCGGCTGTACCCCACTCCTGCCGCAGTGGTGGATGCTGTCCAGGAGGGGAGGCGAGTCCCTAGGGGCTCTCCTTGGTGTGACCCGGATGGAGGACCGCCAGCAGGGTGGTTCTTTCCCAAGTTCTCAAGGTGACAAGGACAGGAATGAAGGTTGAGCCTGGTCTCTTGGGCTGAGTGGCCGATCTGCTGGCCTTTCCCTCGCAGGTCCAGGGCAGTGAGCGGGCTCGCTGCCTTTCCAGTGGCTGAACAGGAATAAGGGGCTGCTGTCTTGGGAAACCGGCCTTCACTCGCAAGCTGCAGGAGGTGTGGTGGTGTCTGATCACTGTGCCCAAGCTGAAGCCCACTCTTACTTTGAGTAAGTTAAGTGTCAGGGGTGGAAATGGCATAGGAGTCAGGGAAGGGGAGCACATTGCTCTGAACCTGATCTCAGCCCTTCTGGTTTAGCCCACCCAGAAATCAACAACCAAGGAAGAAAACCTGGGTTCAGAGGTGTGGAAGATGATGCTGTGGAGCATCGCTGTCACCAGAGCCCACTGCTGAGGAGATGATAGATGGGTGCCCGTTTGCCCATCGTGCACCAGTTCCTGGAGGCCTGTCCGTCTCCTCCCCATCCCAGGGTGTCGCTGCTGCACAGCCCAAACTGGGGGGACAGCTCACCTCACTGGAAGACCTGGTCCAAACTCCTGGTCCCAGTATCTGCTTCACCCATATAGGTGAAGGGACTTCATCAGGGGAAAAAAGAGCAATGGCAGCAGCAGGAAATAAACTAAACTAGTCCAGATGTGCTGTATTTGACTCTGCTGTCCAGAAGGGATGGCTGCAGGTGGGATGCCTGTTCCTTCAATGGAGACCCTGGGCAAAAGCGCATTTAAGTTCTCTCAAAGGAGACTTTGAGAGCTGCTCTTTATCTCACGGGCTGCTTCAGTAACATAACCTGATCTGAAGCCTACCTGAAAGCCCAGCAGAAAATTTCCACTAAATTACTTTGTGGGGTTTATAAGGGTTTTGTTTTGGTTTGGTTTTTTTCCTTGTGTGCATTGGTTTATGTTAGCAGCAGGGAGAGCGTTGAAGGGAGCACCCCATCTTTGGATGTAGCCAGCCAGCCCACAGCAACCTCAGCTTCTGTTGCAACCCCTGCTCTCTCAGAGAGCCCCCCCCTTCTGCTGAGTCTCCAGCCTTGCCGGTCCTCTCTCCCTCTGGAAAGCAGAGATCACCCTATGAGCTACCTCACAGCAGTGTTGTGAGGAGGCGAGTTGTTCTCTGAGGAGAAGTGCTGTATGAATGTTCAGTATTTGTGTTTTGAGACTCCGCGGGTCCTTTCTAGGACAATGGTGCTTGAATTGGTTTTAGTTTAGCATAGGTTTTTCAGTAACCTAACCATGCAGTAGTTAAGCCTATTTGTGTGTTAAAATACCTGGGCAGTATTTCAGGATAGGTATCGATTGCCTTGTGCTAGCAGTGTGCTGGCTTCTGGAGCTTGCCAGTAAGCAACAAGAAGCATCTGAGGGCTGGTGGTCACCTCTTGGCTTGGTGCTGTAGCTTGAGAGGTCTGTCCTCTCCTTGTCGTACACATACGTAGGACTCCTGCTAAGGCAGCTGAACATTTGGCTCACATGTGCAAGAGCTGAGACTTATTTCCTCTCATTTTTGACTCTTTTCACCTCACACAGCTTTTGTACATCATGTTGCACGTGTGCTCAGGCTCCTCACTCAGCATCTGTCTGGGATGTTTTGCAGTATTCACATTTTAAAAGGTGGTTTACTGTAACGCTGGAGAGCTGTCAAATGCACAGTACCCATTGCATGACAGTTGGTGCATGGTGTTCAGCAAGAATTTGGCGGGGGGTGGGAGGGGTTCCTCCTCTAATGAGAATGAGCAGCAAGGTCCTCGGTCACCTCCAAGCCTGGGTGAAGCCACCAGCTGGTTTTGGTGACCTTTGGCTCAGGCATGTGCTTCTTGCTGGGAGGGTCTCTGAGCACTTCACTGTACCACCAAAACGGCTCTTCTCCAACCTGCAGCCCCTGAAAGCTGGCGGATTTGGGAAGAGTTCCTGGGGGCAGAGGAGTCTGAGCTGGCTGGGAGCCAGCAAAGTGCATGGCTTTTCTTGGAGTGATGCTCCCAGCACATTGAAACGTGATCTACTGGGAGATGACCAGTCCTCTCTCCTCCTCTGCCTCTTGCCGCAGCTGAAGGTGCAGCCATGGGGGGTCTGTGGCATCAGGGGTGGGCAGGACACGGCCCAGCCTCAGCTCTTTCGCTGGGGATAGGAAGGGAAGGAGAAGGGCTGGGTGGCAGCTCAGCAGGTGAAATAACTGGCCCAAGCCGCTTGCACCCCTGCCCCGTAGCAAAAGCCGCTCTCACCACAAGCAGACTCAGGAAAGCAGCTCCCCCGTCCTTGCCCTCACAGCCCTGGGACAGCTCTCGCCTCACTGCCCTCCATGGAGTTTTAAAGACCAGCATTGCAGGTTTGGGGGTTTTTGCAATTAAGCACTTTGAGTGGCTGCAGCGCCAGCAGGCAGCAGGCACGGGGACCGGTGCTGGGGACCAGCTCCAGCATGGGACGGGGGTTGAGGTCAGGGTCTCTCGGCCATGCACTTTGGGAGCCTGGCTACAATCTGCTTTTCTTTTTAATTGCTATTTTTGTTTACAGCGTGGAACGCTTCCTCCATGACTCTTTCTAATATATTATAATTATTACTTTAAAAAAAAAAAAAA
>JAAGAY010142661.1:0-51019 GCA_011801015.1 Ardeotis arabs
GTTGCCCTTCTCTGGACACGTTCCAGGGCTTCAATGTCTTTCTTGTAGTGAGGGGCCCAAAACTGAACACAATACTCGAGGTGCGGCCTCACCAGCGCCGAATACAGGGGGATGATTACCTCCCTGCTCCTGCTGGCCACACTATTTCTAATGCAGGCCAGGATGAGGATAACCAAAGCCCAAAAATGTTCCCGTCACTCCGAGAAAGAGAACATGCAAAGAACAGAAAGGTAATCCTGCACAATTTTTCTGGTGAGATAAAAGCTTAGCAATGTTCTTACTATTGCAATTTTAAAGCACCAGTATGAAGAGGACTCAGAGCAAAAGATAACCACTCCTACCTGTTGCACAATGGTTGTTAATTCCAGGCACAGTTGAACGATGTTGTTTTTCAGCAGTGAGTATTCTGTAACGCTGACAAATGGAGACCTGTGAAGGTTTATAGAGCATTAAGGATTATAACTCCTGTTTACAGTATAAGCAGATATATATAAAATATAGAGATCAGTTCTACAGCACAGAAACGCGAGACACCTAACGGTGACCATCTCCAGCAGCGAGTTACACAACTGCTGTACAATATGCCTTTGATACAAGAAGCAACGTAGGCAGGAAGGATGTAAACCGGGTTTTTGCCAGAACACAGAAATTATCATTCTTATGGAAAGTGGAAATAGGAGCTTCCAAGTAATTATAAGCAGTGCAGATTTCCTTTGTACAGCTCATTAGAAAGACAGCATTTCTAGTATGACATCACTTTTCAGCAGCAGTTAACACTTTAATGCAGATAGCAAAGTAATGCCTACTTAGTCACTAATGGCTTCCTGCACACTTGGATTTTCTTCAGGCTTTCCAAATTCTAGCTGAATGACTCCACGTGAATTTATAAGAACTGACAAGGTCATAGCCTGAGAGAATATGACTGCTGGCATTAGGTTAGGGAGATGTCACCAGGATTATACAAATCCTGTAAAAGGAGGGTGATTCACTCTCACTGTGATGTCTAAGGTGCCGTTTAGACGTTCAAGAGCTTTCAGATTCAAGATAAAGCTATCCCTTGCTATAACTCCAGAGAGAGAGGAACAAAACATAAGTGCTCTGATGCTATTTTACGTTATAGTTTCTGACTTTCCACAGTCAACATTCTAACTACATTTATTCAGAGAGATACTTGTAATCAAATTCTCAATTTGTAAATGAAAAAAAAAAACCAACAGGGGTTGGTTGTTGAGCATTAACCAACACCATAACCATACTTAATACATCAACCCTGCTCTTAAGAAAAAAATCTAACATGAAAGTTTAATTTTCAGCCCAAGTAATTACTGTAATTTATTGCTACTATTCTTAATTGATTTGCTCAACTATAGCTTTTTTTTTTTTGTGTCTTTTTGATGGCTGAAGGACAGTTCAAACTCCACAATCTTTTCTTCCTTACCCTACTTTCTGAAATTACTGATGACTTTACCAATTGCGACAGCGAGATGTCAACTTAGAATAGCACAAAAATATTCATTTTACACAAAATACTATCAGACTGAAAAGAATCTGAAAAAGTAACTAGAGAAAACTTTAACACCCTCTGGACAAAAAAGGGTATCACATTTTACCTCTAATGTTTGAGAAATTTGCAAAACAAAATTTAGAGCTAGAATTCCATAACTGCTATTTCAATATTAGAATAAGAGAGTGCCAAAGAAAAAGAAAGAACAAATCCAAAACAACCCAAAGAAGTATTTTCATGCATAAAGGATCAAGGAATAGCAAATTACCTGTCCAGCCAGGCCAGTAAGTTCTTGGCAGCACCGATCAGGTCAACTACGGAGGTAAGAAAATCATTTGGCAGCCGTCTGGAGGCCCTGCCGTCATAATGGCCACTCCTCCTCCTACCTGTTATGAAGTTCTGAAGATTTTTGGCTGAGGCATTCAGCTTGTGAGACAGAGTTCTCAGGTTTTCGGTCTCCAAACCATAATTCTGAGGGAAAAGAAGAAGATACACAATTAAGTGAAATAATGCATTGTCAGCTACAGCTTAACGTGAGGTTAAGCAGTCCTGTCACACTGGATCTCACTTAGATTTGTGTTAGTCCCTCTAACTTGTAATAACTTCGCCTTAGCAGAGGTTCCCTTTCACTTATGCTGTGAATAAGAGAGAAAATTTTATACGGCCTTATGTCCTGGTTCCAGCTAGGACAGAGCTAATTTTCACCTGAGCTTGGAGAGGAACTGGAGCCAGTGGCACCTGAGGCTGGGGGACACAGTGGGATAGTTTGCCCAAATTAGCCAAAGGGCTATTCCATACCCTGTGACCTCCTGCTCAGTGTATAAAGTAGAGTAGTTGCTAAGGGGAGGTTCCTGCTACGTGGGAGGGAGCTGGGGTATCAGGATCCACTGTGAGCTACTGTATTGGAAAGTACATGCTTGAGGATGTTCTGGGGGGGTTTGGTGGGTTGGTTTGTTTTCTATCTCAGTTTTCTTTTCCTCTGTTCTCTTAGACTGTTTTTATCTCAACCCTCGAGTTTCTCCTGGTTCTCCTCCCCATCCCACTGCAGGGGGAGCGAGTGAGAGACTGTGGTATTTTAGCTGCTGAGTGGGGCTAACCCATGACACCTTGGTGACAGGCTTTTACAGGAAGATTCCTTCCTGAACACTGCTATTGTTGGGGAGCAGCTGTCCCATGCGTGATGGAATATGGGAACAGCCCAACCAGTCAGAGCAAAGACGCGGTACTCCTGCTCCCAGTGACTGCACGGGGAAGAGTCTGAGAGCAGAGCAGGCATGTAGTAACAGCTATTAGTGCTTCGGAGACTTCAGCCAGTGACAGCAGCTTCATATTTAACAGTTCTCAAGGGATTTTCTTCCATCATTCTAAGGGGGGGGGGGCGGTAGGGATGTTTGAATCTAAGCCAAGTTTTCCACACACAAGTCCACTTTCCCTTTATCCCCATTCCTTCAGCCACGTCTCTGTCCTTTTATCACTAAGCCAATTCCCCACTTGGACCCAGGTAACAAGCACAAAGATATTTCAGCTCAAATACATTAAATAATTCACTCAAGTTCACATAACATTTTGCAGCTAATCTTTATTTTACTGAAGCACTGAAGGAACTACCTCTACTGCTCTATTTTTCTCTCATGCCAAGATGATGAGTAAGTGGGTGAATTGGGATGCCTTTACCAGCTAGCAACCAGCTGGGCAGGGCTCGGTTTCCCCTCAGAAAGAGTCTACACACTCAACAACACATTACAAGGACGATAAACCAGATCCTCCTGGTTTTATTTCCAAGTCCAGCCTTGCTTATCCCTAGGGAAACAAGCAGAAAATGTTTCTCCCAATAATTCATTATTGGATAAAAGCTCTGGAAACCTGTCAGTTGACTTTCAAGAAAAGCTAAGCAGGAAAGGAAACAGTTTGACTGGTGAATCTTTAACAGCCAGTACAACTTTACCAGAGAGTAAATGCCTGACTTCTGAAGAAAGTATGATGCTAGATACTAGCAAGTGTAATGAACTGGAGTGATCTTGCTCAAGTCATTGGAAAACACAGAGAATTAAACAGAAAATGTGTTTGAGGAGATCCACCTAGTAAGTTCTTTGTTTCATCTGAAAGTTTATTAATTAACATGCTGATGGCAACCTCAATTACTGTCAATATAAAATTTTAAATATAGCAAAGCATAGATAAAATACGTCCATAAAGATAATCAGAAGATGAAAGGACATTTTTCAGCCCAGTGGAAGTGCTGATGTAAGTTAGTAGTTTAGCTGAGACTGAGCAAGACACAAAGGGGAAGAGAAAAATATTACGAAAATGACAGTGAATCAATACCTCCCTAGAAGACAGATATTGCATTGCTCTAATTTAAGCTTGCCTCAAAACTAAGATGTTCATTTTAAAATGAAACAACTATAAATTGGCAAAAAGCGGTTAAAAAGAATCCTTGAAATTACCATCTCTGAGCACCTCATCCTAATTGACTGCGCCCCAGCTCACCTCCTTGCAATCTGTTTGCCAGGCCGAAGCTCGGATGCCTCAGAGCCCCACAAGCCCCACTGCGGCAGCGGGTTAGAAAACCATTGAAGGGAGCCATGGCCCCTTTCAGGCTTCCCTAGCCAGCAGCCAAGGTGGTGGGATAGAAGAGAGATGGTTCCAGAGGAGAAAAGAGCAAACAGGTGGGTACACACACAAATTCAAACTGCATTGATTATGATTCAGAGAACGTGCTTGAAAACACGGATGGAGGAGTTGCAGGGTATGATAATGCTCTGTATACACGACACTGCAAGGATCCAGATCTCTTCTAAATCCTGGAGGCATCTCATCTGCATGATGCAAACTGAGATACTCTCAAACCTGCCAGACTAAATAATTATCACAGCTATCATATCAGACTTCAGTCTTCGCGGTCATATTCTGCTCTCGCTGTGTTAAATCTGTGCTGCTGCTGTGAGACACACCATAGCCATACTGCTCCTCAGCCTCTGCAGTTCTGTCTCCTGGCAGGTGAATTCTTTCTTGCACAGCGAATCCTAGGTATAATTTCTGGTTTAAAAAGAAAAGAAAAAACCTCTAAAAGGGACAAGAGGGTGCCATTAGCATAGGCAGGATTATTTTTCATACCAGGAGTAAAGAAAAAAACCAAGCAAGGTTTGCTCCATTCCCTGGTTTTGTTTCATGATGCTTCAGGTTGTGGCACAGTCATTTTTATCAAATTACTCTTATTGATGGAAATGGACATACAGGTTTAGAGAACAAATACTGACTGCCAAAGTGACACTAAACGCTGTCTGTCTAGAACAACTACAGAGCCACACAGTTTGTCAAATTATCACAAAATCTGGATGATGAAACCGCTCAGTGAGAACAGAAAGCAGAGGAAAGCCAGCTACGCTCCAGTTCAGTGGACCTGGCCTGGCAGGTACGCTGCAGAAACAGACCTGCTGGAGGAAAGGGCCATGGTAACAGCAAATCTCAAACTAGGAAGTGTGACTGGTCAATCTATTAAATGTTTACTTAAGCTTCTTCACATAAAAACCCTGTTCAAACAGTAAAAATTCTGTATATCCACGGAGTGTAATGTATGACAGCATCATCACCTTCACGCACACAAGAGTTACACAGAGATTATCTGATTTGTGCAGTGACGGCCTGATCCAGTAGCGTATTTTCGGCTGGAGCTCAGCAACTCCTGGTGTCCTAGTCAATGACAGGAGGTGGAAAGGAGGATTTCAAGAGGTAGAAATTAAATGCAAATGTGAGATCAGAGCCAGACAAACTTATTATAGAAGGATATCATTAGTAATAATGCCAAGCTGGAGCTGTGCTGAGAGGGACACGTGTTAGCGAGCTGTACAACTGGTGGGTTTAAGGATAAGGCTGCTTTGCTGCCTGTAAAACAGTTTTCAGTGTTAGCAATTTCACTCTCCAATTCTTTGATTTTCAAACTATGAGGGAGAATCCTTGCCCTCCCCCTAGTTCTTCTCCGCTGCTCAGGTTGAGATGCCCATTCCAGTGATTAGGGTTATTGCAGGGTGGCAAGAGGGAAGAGACAGGACAGACCACCTCCAGGGCTTTTGCAGCTGATTTTTTTTTTTTTAGTACAGAAAAAACAGGTGGCTCTTGTCAGAAGCACTAGAATTCAGAAGATGGGAGAGAACACAAGGGTTTTTTTTTAACAACTTGAAATAGGCTGTTGTTTTTACTAGTGCAGAGTGGAAGATATGATGTGAGAGATACATTGTTGAATATTCCATACAGTTAAAAATGCATACTGGAAATAGAAAAAAAAAATAGGAAATCTGTATCCAAACAGATGTTTGTTCCTTTTCACATCAAAAGCCCAAAATGCAGATACAGCTAAATACACTGTGAGAATGAACCCTCCCGCTCTCTGTGCGACAATTCCAGCTAAAAACTGCACTTGTTTTGTACATACATTCCAGTTTGAAGTTCCATTGTTAAGAGACAGTGGGGAAACTGAGTACATTTTTTTTTATCCATTTGACAATATAACACTTGTGCTTTTTACAGATTCAAAGTGGAATGAAAAAAATTCTTCAGCTATGGCTTAGGATGTTTTCATATCTTATTGCATGTATGTAACATGACAAATTAGTATTTTATGCTAATAAAACTAGCTGTGAAAATTTTAGCTACTAAGATAAAATAGGCCAAATTATTGTAGCAAACATTGATATTAAAAAAATAACAATTACAATGGAAAAAAAAATAAGTGCTAATCAATTTTTGCAGACACTAACATATGAAGATCACAAGCAGAGCAAGAAATGCCCCATCCCTGGACACATTCCAGGCCAGGCTGGATGGGGCTCTGAGCAACCTGATCTGGTTGGAGATGTCCCTGCTCCTGGCAGGGCGGTTGGACTGGATGGGCTTTGAAGGTCCCTTCCAACCCAAACCTTTCTGTGATTCTATGAAATATCTGCAATATAAAAAGAGTTTTCTTCTGTGGACCCCCTCCCCCCGAATTATACACTTTAAAGTACTAATATAATGAAATTGTTTTGCTATATTGGGACATACAGAGGTAAATAAATGTAGGCACATTGAAATTTATTTGACACAGAATGTAATTTCAGTTAAACAGCTTATATTGCATAAGTAATGACTTTAACTTGCCTTAAAAATAGATTTATTTTTAATTATAGTACCTTTTCTTGACGTTGTCATTCATGTAAGTAGTTGGTGTAATATATGTATAAATACGTGTAGAAATGTGTATAAACACATGGATGCACACGCAGCTTGTTCTGGAGGTGATATTTTGAGCACGTTACGATATTCACTGAACGCTCTCACAGACCTCTCCCCACCTGTCTCCCTGGGGCACAGTTGCAGAGCGGGGCTCCGAGGTGACTGGGAAAGGAAATTCCCCAAAGCAGCTCTGGGCTTTTGGAACCTCCTTTGGGAAAACACAACGTGCCAGATGAGATCTCACAACTCCCTGCTGTTTACGCCGCTGCGTGCGCTGCTCCTGCAAAGGCCATAGCTTCGCAATGAAAACTGCGGTGTTTGTGATGGCATATTGTCATTTAGCACTTAATGAATAAAACCAGGCAAACACAGCAAAAATTTAAAATAATCATGTACTACAATTTTAGCATAAATAGTTCTGACACTTAAAATGAAAACCATGAAAATGCACTTTTAAAAGTGCATTTCCTTTCTGAAGGTATGTTTTTAAAGCTGAAGAGGCTAGCAGAAAACACAGTAAAAAACTAATTCTGAAGTACTTGTATCTATAAACATTTCTTTGATTTCATTAGGCAGGTATTAGCATTTTGTGGTGATACTTTTACCTGGGCTTTCTGGGCTGCAAGCACACATACAATCGCATGTCCAACTTTTCATCCACCAGTATCCCAACCCCTTCTCTGCATGGCTGCTCTGGCTCAGTTTATCACTGAGTTTATTTTCTCTAAACTGATACTGGCCCAAGCGCAGGACTTTGCAGTTGGCCTAGTTGAACTCTGATGTTCACATGGCCCCACTTCTCAGGCCTGTCAGGGTCCCTCTGGTTGGCATCCCTTCCCTTCAACATCCCAGCTGCCACATTCAGCTTGGTGTCATCTGCAAACTCGCGGAGGGTGCGCCCAATCCCACGGTCTATGTCATTATTAAACAGTATTGGTCCAGTACAGACCCTTGCAGGACACCACTTGTTACTGGCTTCCATTTGGACATTGAGCCACTGACTGTAACTCTTGGGATGTGCCTGTCCATCCAGCCAGTTCCTGAACCATCTAATAGTCCATCCATCAAATCCACCTCTCTCCAACCTTAACCTAAAACCAGTCGTCTACGATGCCTAAAAATGTCCTCCATCTAAAACCAACCAACAAAATCCATCAGTGATCATCAGCACACCAGTTCAGGTCTAGAGACAGGAACCTGAAACTGTTCCTGAATGGTAAAAATGGGACAATGATTATAATAAAATACAAGTTTTGACAGCACTTAATGAACAGTTAAACAAAAGAAATGAAAGAAACAGTGTCCGTTTTCTGAAGGAAACGGTGTCAGCTGTAGTTCGTACAGCGCCAGAGCTGTCACTGTACAGCAGAGTTTTAATTGGGCAGTGATCATAATCGTACACTGTGAGCAAAGGAGTGAGAGGCAATTGAACCCAACGTGACCTAATTCTCAGAATGTCTTATCACAAACCCCCACTTCTGCACAGTTTAACTTCTCTGTCTGTAGTAAATGTCTGGAGGAATTACTACTGTAAGAGCTATTCCAGTTACTTTATAGCCAGGACATGCTGTACTGCACACCAAAATGTATTAACACACAAGATCATACAGGGTTTGATATTAATCAGGATAAACTTCCCAAATTACAAAAAGAAGTCTCGCTTACTAAATACATTTGCTTTGCTCTGCATTAGGGAAAGGAAAAAAATAGAGGGCACGTCTGGATATGTTCTATTTAACCTAAAATATTAAATAATTTATAATTTTAAAAATATATGAAATCCTAGTCCCTGCTGTTTTGCAAACTGTAAATGTATTACGAAAATGCATTTCATCTTAATGGCTGGGGACTGCAGTTCAATTAAAACATTGTCCAAATTTGTTTCAGCTTTTTCTTCAAAAGCTCTTCTCATTCTAAATCAGTAAATTAGCAACACTTCATAATAAAAACAGTCCTTCTCCCTATCTGTAATAAAATTTGCCTATCAGTTTATTATGACAGTTTAACTGCAGTATTATAACCTGGTTTATGTGCACAGCACACAATGATATTTCATAAAAATAAAAATATGGGATTTATTAATAGCTATGGTAATACTATGCAAATAGGCTACATCATAGTACAAATTAGAGCGTACTGTCAGAAACACCTCGATTCTTTTCCGTGCGTAGCTTTCCTCCCCCTTGTCCTCCCTGCCATTATAATTACTCCACCTTTCAGAGCAAACTGCGTCACAATTCTTTCTTGTCTCCCGAGTCTGTAATTTGCATCTTGTCACAGTGCTTCTAAGCACTTCATACACCTTCCGATTATCTTGTAAATAGATACATTAAGTAGATAGTGCTAAGATTAAATATTGTAACCTTATTTAAATACTTCACATTTGCATCATATTTTTGAACTTCCAGAAGAAGCTTGAGCATTTCCATTGTAATTAATATGTACAAATGTAATCAAGCATAATTAAGGTGCCTTGAAAAGTAATTTTATTGAAAAAGCCAGGCATTTCTGATTTCGGATAATACCTAGAACATGATAGTCTTGCCTTTAAAAAGAAAAAAATCTAACTCAAAAAGACCATAAGAGCAGCCACTGAACCAGATTTTTTTCAGAATATGGTATTTAAATAACTTGTTAAAGTTTTGTTTAAGTGTTAAGAGAGTCAAATGACTGGACACCTGGTAAGAGGAACTGAGTTAGAGAATAGCAGAAGATGAAATTATATTCTTGCAGATATCTCCTCTGAAAACACAAAAGATACATGGCTAGACTGGACCTTGAAGTGGCTATGGAAAAAAGGTGACCAGGAGACGACCACAGACAGTACACAAATCAGTTGTTCATGGATCTCAGAAGGGTCACTGATTATGGACACGACTTGACCCACTATAGGCCAGGCTAAAACCACACAGTACACTCATTTCTCTTGTGAAATAATTAGGATGATCAAGAATTAATGAGTGTTCTTATCTCCTGCCTAAACATTTTTAAAGTAGATTTTACGTTGTAGCTCTTGCTACAGATCTCTGACCAAACTACGTAAAGCCTTCTTGGTCTGCTTAATCCTAATGAGTCAACGTGATTTAAGTTCTGTAATATCCAAATACTCTCTCCAGTTGGGTAAGCTGGGTAAGCTTGAATTATCTGGAACACCTTATTTTTTCTGTTTATCTACATAGATATGTAGATAAACATACATGTATGGAGAGAGAGTGAGAATATATTACTATGATACAAGTATCTAAACCACAAAAGGTATGAGAAGCAAGTTCATTACATATAGCACAGGCATTTAAAAACATTAAACAGATACTTGCTTGTGTGATTTATCAAGCTAATCAGTGTGAGAAGCATGCATTTTCTTAAAATGCATTTTGAAATTACATTTCACCACACAATGTGGTCCCACAACGTGATCCAGCACATCATGACACATCATCAGTGCAATGTCGATTAAGAACTGTAAAAACATGGATCTGCTGTTCAATTATGCAGGCTGCTTATTGCCATAATAGTATCAAGTATAAAGAAAGTATGCTTTTATGCAAACAAAAATGCCTCCATCACAGCATCTGGTCCCAGATGACTTGGGCCATTGGTCTGAGAGACTTCCAACACACAGAAGTTTCACTTTGTAATACACGCAAATGTATTTTTAAAGACCATGCCACTCTCACTTTGAGCTGGCCATGTTCAAGGACTATCTTAATTTCACTTTTTCCATATATTTTTTTCCTGTTTCGTTCCTTTTATTTTCTCTGCCTGTTGAAGAGATTTTTAATTTATTTTTTAACTTCTAAAACTTTATTATGGTCTTGTTCACAGTTTCAGATTACTCACTCATTCATCAAATACCTGATTTTTTTTATTCTGTTTTTAAATAGTCTGAATACCTATACCTTGCTATCTATCATATATATATATATTTCTGTTTAATAAATAACTATTTAAAACTGTAACCTAGGCTGGAGGTGTGTAGCAGGGATTATAGGAAGGATGATGTTTTAAGACTGTATTAAATAATATGCAGTGAAAACAAACTTTTGGTTTTTCTAGATCAAAATTCATGATCTAGATCTAAGAGATATTTGCTATATTGAAATTACCTAAAGATATACTGGGGATCAGCTGTTTTATATATTCTACTTCTTGCTTGGAATGATCTAAACCATTGAACTAGCTCTTTGGTTATTTAACACACATTCTCACAACAGCTTTAAGAAAGGAAATTTTTAAGAGAAGAGATTGCCTCCAAGAGGAGATCTCCGGTCTCACTGCGGTTGCAGAGCGGAGCATGGTCATTCACACCATCAACAGTTATTGCTGCGGAAGCAGCAGTGAATCATCAGCTTCAGAGCCAGGAGAGACTGGTCCTGACCTGTGCTTAAAGAGTCCTTCAGCTTACCTGGAAGAGAATGCTTTTACTGCTCTTCCTTTGAGCCTCAGCAGCATCCCTCTGAGCTGTCCCTACCTGCTCTCCCACTGCTCTTCTAATTCACATTTTCTGCTCAACTCTCTCTTCACAAAGGGTTTAGATCTAAACTCCCTGGAAGTGAATTTGCATTTAAAAAATTGTCTCCCTTTCAAAATGCATTTTTTTCCTCTGGTTTTTTTTTGAGCAAAACCTTTAATATTACAGCAGCATGAAATAAAGAAACCTTCTCAAACATACTAACATAAAGTGTTGGGTGTACTGCACCATCCATACATCACTTGTCCTCTGTCCAGCTGACATCTGTGCATATTTAACAGCTTCAATGTCAACTCTCAGAAAAAATACCAGTAGGAAAACAAAGCCGTGGCAGCGTTTCTCTTCTGATACGCAGAAAAGCAAGACATGAGAGGATGAAGGAAGTTAGTCTATTTTGTGGCTTCGTTTCACATCACAAGATAAACTGTTTCCAATTACTGTACTTCAGTATTAGGGACTGATATGCACATGGTGTCAGCTAAAACAGCGTATGGAAGCCAGACATCTGCGGTGGCTTGACCTCTTCCATATGTGTACAAAAACAAGCTAGGCAGAATATGCTAATTGAGGATACCACGATAAACAAACAAGATCAAAGGACGACCTCGTAGATATTGCCTCCAAAAACATATTAGACCACAATCTGCTTACTTTTAAAAGTTACTACCAAATTTTGCCTGCATTAGTGGTTACCATGCCTGCCTGCAATTGTTGTTTCCCAGTGGGTGCCACGTTGCAGGCTACTGCTGATACATTACATCCCTCAGAAATACCTCAGTTACACCCAAATTCTTCTTTAAATTTCCTGTTGCCAGTCCAGGGAACTCCACTGGCTTTATTTCACGGACAAAATGTCTCAAGCCTACGCTATGCCTCTGCAGTTCTCTCTGATCTTTATTCATGTGCTGCATCTTTCTCGGCAAAACTTCATGAAGCCGCACATGCCCAGCATACTGCTCAATGACCACAAACGTTTATTACTTGGTACTAAAACCTTGTGAGCAGCTAAACTTTGCTATTTATTTCATCATAATCGAAGTTTTGTGTGAGAACTAACCGTCCAGTCATAGGAAGTATCTTTTTTTTATTAAGTCTTAAAATTAATTATAAGGCAGAAATGCAAGATTATAGAGGATAAGAGATGGAGCAAGTAACACAACATTAGAACTTTAAACAGCGGTGAATTATTCAAAGTTCAGAGAATAAATGATAGGCTTGTCTTTTGGAAATATAACATCAACACTGACCATTCTGCTTAGGTTCTTGCAGAATTGGTAGTTCCATGTAAAAATTATATCAATTCAGGAAAGATGTTACATATATTCATGACAATTCAGAGAGAAGGATACAAAAATTAAATTAGTAACAAGATTCTTTTGAATGGGCATTAATGAGAATACTAGAAGAGTTCATTCATCTATTTTTATCATGAATTTGCTGAAGGCTGCTCAAGCAACTCACAGTCAACAGTGACATGAATATGCATGTGCATACATATATATATTTGCACGCATATGAATTTATCTGGAACAATAACCGATCACAGATAATCACTCAGGAATTCAGGCATCTTATAGCAATTGATATTGTAACAGAGTGGTATGAAAAATAACTTACGGGGAATTTATGAAAGAAATTGTGCCTTGCAAATGAGAAGGAAAAAACTGAAAAATTTCATTATAGGGAAAAAGTAATTATTCTTAACTTACTCTGATGTACTCCCTGTATTTCCTTTGCACAGAGAATCTCTATGGTACAGCGCTTGCTAACCATGCAATACAACATGCATTGCATCATTCAGTACAGATTTCAAGTGAGGATCTTAAAGAAAAAATGAGCTACTGCTTTCTGCAAGGGAAAGAAGATTTTACAAATGAAACACATAAGCAATGAACAAAATGTAATCCTTTCCAGAAAAAAAAAATAAAAATCTACAGCCTTAGAAAAAAATTAAAAGCTAATTTAAAATGTTCATGATGTTGTATGTACCTTGTTATTTAAAACACCATATAAGTACTAGTGCAACTATTTTTCAGTAAAAGGCTAAGAATTATCAATGTATTTCACAGGGACCATTACAGAGACAACAATTTCTTTGATGTTTAAGACTTTGAACACATGAACAAACCAAGAAAATTTCTGTATATCACTGAGCTTTTGGGTTATTTTAAAGAAATTTAAATTTCACATCAGTGGAACAATACTTTTTTCATTTAATGGGAAAAAGTTAATCTCTTCCTGCAATAGTCTGTATTATTCTTCCTTTTTGTTCCAAAAATAGAAACTGGTACCTTCCCCCTACTATTTAATGTAATTACCTAGCTCCAAATCAATACTCCATTAGCCGGATTCATCAGTGAACTGTCTTTCACTGCCTGCATGCTCCAGTTCTCAAGTTTTCAGTGCTGCCACACCACAAGCATACGTTACCACGGCACTGGCAAACCAGTACTGCGCACAGATATTTATACACACGGCTTGAAAATCGCAGCGTAAGCAACAACAAATTGTTCTGTCAAGCTCAGTTGAGATTGGCTAAAACTTTCCAAACTTGTTACAGGGGATACAGCGATGAACTAGGGCAGACACCGGCAACACAACCGCAAAAACCTCACCTGCTTGGAGAATTATTCACACTTGGATGGTTCTCACACGCAAACAGGTATGGGAATTCAAACAGCTTTGGAAAAGATTTTTAATAAAGCATGCTAAGTCAGAGTTATAGATTTCAGGTTGCTAATCAATTGCAATTATATATTAAAATGTTTCATGCAATAGTATACAAATAAGTGTTGTTATGTAGCAATACACCACAAATACACGCTAGTTTCTGACAGAAAGAATGAAAGTCCTCTGTGCTGCAAGTCCTAATTTTAGAAAACCAGTCTGTTTTCCTTTATTGTACCTGCTTGAAGTATTATTTCTGTGGTCGCAATAAAGGAGCAGACTGGAAGAGATACCACTGAGCATTCCAGAATTGAGAACTTGAAATTACTGAGTTTAACTCTTGTACAAAAGGACGGGTTTTTTAGTGGCACTGTCATGAAATCACAGCGTACTTCACAAGACCTGTATTTTTAAGCTTTACTCAACAGAGCACTAACTTTTCAACATCTCATGATGAGAACAGGGCAACAATTTCCAGACATGTTTACGGTGACAATGATTTGAAGTCAGCATAAGAATTATTTAATACGAAGCACATATCTGTAACGGTCTACTAAGTATGTATAACACACAAGACACCAGCAGATAAAACTGCAGAGTTCCCCACTATTGAAACACCACTTTTTTTTTGCCACTGCTGGTATTTTCCTTGTGCATGAAGAATTCAAACAGGAAGGATAAAGACTATTGAAGTGACGGACACGAGTCTTGTTTTTACAAGTCAGTGCACACATGGACGTCAGAGTACAGTAAATTAATGTGGATTTGCATCAACAACCAGTAATTATGTTTTATGTTAGCCAATAAAGAGCAGAAGGATGATGAATTCCCACTGTCAGAGCTGCACTATATTCAACTATGGAAAAGTTTTAACCAGTTCCAAAATTTAGTACACTTACGAAAAAATTAACAAAACCTTAAATGTAGTCCACAGACAAATCTTAAAACATGTCTGACTAGATTTATAAATTCAACCAGTTTCAGAGATTAGTGTTTATAGTAGCATTGATGAAAATCTCTTACAAGGTTTCTTTTTGTGGCAAGCTTTAACCAAACATGCTCTGATGTTATCAAAAGCAATGCAGAAATCTAACAGTGTATTTTATCATGAGGTAAGAAATGGCACAGGGCACAAACATAACAAACATCTTTTTAGTTCCTTTAGTGTAGAAATAAAAACATAGAAAAGAAAATATAAGCCCTCTGCTGCACGGCTTATTCACGTGTCACTGGCAGGCTACTCCATATACTTCACATTGAGATTCCAGGGAAAGTAATAATTCATATAAATTGGATATGACAATTCTTGTTAGCCTACAAAGGCTAGGTAAGTATCCTGAGGAGACCCTAGGGTATCTCCACGTTGCTGCAGACAAATCAAGTATCCAAGTCTTGGCTAGTCTGTGGTTTGGGACACGAGAGAGCTTACACACAGCAATTCAGAATGCTGCAAAGAGGCAGCAGGGGAACAAGGTTAAAAAACAGAAGCTGGCCTTCCTGCTTTACTCCTGTCCACCGGTTTTGGCAAACTAGACTACTATGCAGTAAAGGATGCCTTCGGAAACACAAAAATCAAAGCAAAAGGAGGAAAGGTTCACTTAACACTGTAACATGCAGTGTTACAGCAGCTGTCTCAACAGAAACAAACAAGAAGTGGAACAGAGCGTTACCACACAGGCTTTTATTTTATCACTGTGCGGGGAAAACATCCATCCCTTTATCCCCAGTAGTGCCTGTGATCACTAACATCAGCCTTCAAGAAACTGGCCATCCAGAAGGGTTGAAGTTCCAAACAAAAATGTTGCCTTCCAGACCTAAACCTCAAAAGAAACGTAAGCTATGTCAGAAATGAATGTACCATTAACATCCTCTAAACAGGGGTAGAGGCACATACGCCAGTTGTGGTGTATACCAACACCAGTGGAATTGAATTCCAGCCAGTATTTTCCCTCCTGCCCTGGTCTACAGCGTTGGACACGTGCGGGTTTTCAGCACCGTATCATCAGCACAAATTTCTGCAAGTGCATTGGCCTAATAAACAGCAATACGATTTAATTGTACACATTATTGTGTGCTGTTCTCTACCAGAGAGTGACAGGAACTCCTAACATTAAAAAGAGTAAAACATTCCACTGGTATTCCATCCAGAATACCACTGAGTTTTCCCAGGCACACAACCAGATATAAAATACAATAATGGATTATTATAAATGAATTATTTTATAAAATTATAAATGGAAATAAGCATGTTTTTGAATACGTCCCTGCTCCTTGCAGGGGGGTTGGACTAGATGACCTTTAAAGGTCCCTCCCAACCCAAACTACTCCGATTCATTTTTCGGAAGCATGCTGTAGTTCCCGTAGCAGCCTATTCAGCAGCCTAGCCTGCAATGGATTAGACTCCTCATTCTCACTGGTACTTAAACAGATGCATTTTCAGAAGAAAATTACAGAGCTTTGAACAGATTTAACACTTCAAACAGAACATGTTTCCCCCTATTTTGTGAAAAAGAATTATCGTGTGACAAGAGGAAATTTCAACTATGTCAAAACACAGGAAAAACACACTGCCTTGCTCTACAGGCAACTGATGTACATGAATTCAAAAAATTAAAATAGAAATCAATACAGCAAGATTTTATTTTACTTGATTTTTTTTTTTTAAATAAACTATAAACTCAGTCTTATGTGGGAAGAATATAGAAATACTTACAGCCTGAAATATTTTATCTGAAGTTTGGTAGCCTAATACCACAAAGACTGGATGCATTACTTGTGGAAAAGAATTAGATGTGGTCTACTGGAATTCACCTGAGCTGCAATCCACTTGCTGCTTCTCTCTTCTTCTTTTGGACTGTATGCAGGCAGCTCTAATTTAGCTAAAATGCAGCCAACCTCCATTCTTTTATTTCTAATATATACACACCATCTTATTACAAGAGGGCACACACACATTCGAATACCTGACCAGGACTATTTCCAATCTGTGTTTGGCTACGCGATACGCAGACATCACATAACCAGAGGGTTCTGTGCCTTCATCAGAGGTTACATAGCCTTGGCTGCTAAGAATGATAAATTCATATAGTATGAAGTTTTCAAAAGAGCCCAAAGCCTAAGTTTTCAGTGCAACTTAACACACAAAACGCAAATTAATAAGTCACTTCGGTTCTGAATTCCCTTATAAGGCAATCCTGTGCTTGGGAACAACTGGTGTGGAGGTAGCGGTCCTTGAAGAGAAAACTCAGAAGTCATCAAGAAAAACTACCCTCTGCCTTGTTCTCTACTTATACCAGCTCACATAGCTGCCTACACACCGGGTAAGGGAACACCGGGTGATTTCACAATTAAAGAATTTCATTGGTACCAGGTAGTCAACACAAACAACATGTAATTACACTCAAGGTTCTCCTTTTTCAGCATGCCAGGTTAGTAAGACCTTGAATTTCTCACTTCTTACCAGTATGACAAAGCTAATACGCAGGCACACGTGTAACACACCTGTGAGTAAAAGCACATTAGGCTACCGCGAACTGTTTGTACAAAGTTATCTTCCTTCAACACCCTGATCCTAAAAGTTTTTTTAAAATGCAAAAATTAGCAACAGACTGTAAAATGAGGAAAAAAACCAGAGAATCCTTAAAATAGATTGGTTTTTTTTTCCCCAAAATTGCATTATTTGAAAGGCTAAAAGAGAATGAAGCAGCTAATTAAAGTAAACAAAAGATGACATATCCTTTCTAATATGTGGAATAATTAACTAATTCAATAGTATTAATCCAATAGCTTGGCACAGTGTAATAAATAGCACTGAACTGCTAGAAGCTGAACTTCTTTTCCAATTAAGATGAATAAAACTGTCTGGAAGCATACATGTTTGTATAGACAAAAATAACGTATGTGCCAGGCTCCTCATTATGCTGAGGAGACGGAATATCTCACTACGAGAGATGGCATTCCGTTTCAAAGAAAGAAGATTTATTTTTATCTCTTTAAGCATCAATATCTAAATAAAATGAAGATTTCAGTCTAGAATAATTACCTTTGAAGAACCTTTGAAATATGAGGACAAAATAAGGATCTGACACATCAAATGACTTGTTAAAAATGAAGCTTGATTACATATCAGGTAAAGTAAGAAAAAATACTTCCCAATGTACTCACAGCATTGGAAAAAAAAATAATCTAGAAGTGTATCAGCAGAATGAAAGGCGCAAAGGATCTCAGAAGAGATCATTGTAGGTATGGACATTAAAAAGTAGTATTAATTTAAGCAAAACTTCAATAATTTTAATTCAGAAGAAACAACCTTATAAATAGATACAGAGACTACGAAAGACTGGCTGCTTCATCTTCAGCATGGCATTCTTCAAAATAAATTACTGCAAACTGCTTTCCATCAGACCAACAGAACACTATTACTGTTGTGATTTTGTTAAAGAGACGCCTAACAAAGAAATAGATTAGAAAAACAAAGCATATATGTTTGGTAGCTATGTCCCATATTTGTTTAAAAAAAAGGAGTAAATACACAGGCAAATTAAACTGATGCCAGTTGCTATAAACATGTTGACCCACAGGTGACTATTTTGCCTTCTAGCAGAAAAGCTATCATGCTTGGGCTGCTGGCTTTTGCAGTAACTGCAGAGAGAAATTTTCTAATCTTTATTTCTCCTTGAATGCTAGCACAGCACAGTGCCTAATTTCACTAGCTGAATGCCTACGAATTAACAGTACTTTTGATTACTTCAGATACAATCTATATTTGAGCATGCTTTTCATTTTACATTCATTTTTCTTCCGTTCATTATCAAAGTCTTTCTTCCCACTAGAGTGTTTATATTTTAATTTGTGTGGGCTTTAACAACATACTGACTCCAATACTGTCCTAATTAAATTAAATTTACTTGCATAGATTTGAACAGCAACCCACGTTGACCTCAAAAGGACTCCTTTTTTCTTCTTTCCAATGCATTTTACTGTCTATCAAAGAACTATTCTCCCCAGGCCCTGCTACTTCTTCAGAGTCAGCCAATGCCTTTGTGCAACTCGTCCTCCAGTACACACCCAGATTAGGATTTCAGCTTTAATAAAATTACAGCCCAAATCCTAAATGGCCTGTACTTTTTAGTCTATAGACGTTATTTAGGTCACTTCCAACAAATAACTGCAGAGCAGCTTCTGACCACACTAGTAAGAAAGGACTTCGATATTTAAGATAGGATTTTTTTCCCCCCACAGCCATCATTCCCAATTTTCTTCTTAATTAAAACACTACTCAAAAATGTCTTTCTGGAATGGTCAAAGAACTGAAGCTGAAAGTATTGCTCACCTATGACTTTTCCTTTCATAGTGCATAAATTCAGCCCTGAGCAATCCCAAAGAAGTGCCAGTACTATCCCTCCTACAGTGAAAGATACTCCGACCTTTTGCACTTCAATTTTACCCTTGCAAAAAAAACAGATTATTCTAACATTTAAAATTATTTAATTTTTAAGGCAAAATATATATACTTCTACATCACCACATTGCCACTTCTTTTATGCACGGGTGTATCAAATACTTTTCTTTTTATCTCTTTGCATTTCTTACATCTCCTTCCTTCCTACTGCAGTTCTCCCAGGTAGAATGTCTTCTAGATAGGATTCCCATGTGTAATGTCTAGTTAAAGAAAGCTCTGAATTCAGCTTTCTTTCAGAAGAAAAATTATTATCTGTGATTGTACATCTTCGTAACATCTCTTCTGATTTTATACAGAAATAATACGATGGTTTAAATCAATTAACCATGACATTACTTTATTTTTTTTTCATATTTGTCTATGAAAAGTGGATATAAAAATCATATTGAGGGTAAATGTGTAATAGATTCCTCAACTAAACCTTGCCTGCCTTTAATAATTTGCATTTGAGAGTCTAGTTAGTAGGTGTTTTAGGACAGGGAAGTAAAAACACAGGAGGTGCCTCCTTTATTTTTTGTTTTCTCTTGCACTCAGAGCTCTAATTACAGATCAGCATTTAGTTCTGTATATGCTGTGTAATGGTTTGCACCACTATGACAGCAGCAGAGGCATTGCTCTTGGATGTGGAACCCCAAACAACCACTTCCCACCTCCCCAAAAGCCAGTGGGCTGATGGCCAGGCCCTTAGGGAGCGCATACGGAAAATACGGCGTCGCAACACGTGCTTTCAGTGCGTTCCAAGAGCTTGAGCTAAGACAGGCACATTTCTCTTGGTTTCCTGAAGCAACATCGCTGTTCTGCAGCTGAACTCATGACCAATGTGCAGCTTAATTCCTGATGCATCACTGAGCCTAAGCTTACCTGAGAGATTTCTACAGTACATTGGAGATGCTTCTGTTTGAAGCGTTATACAACCCAGCTAGCTAAGATGGAGGGGAACATCCTGCTAATACTGCCTGGAAGAAATAGGTCATGTAACTTGGACACTGCCCATTGCCAAAAAGAAATCAATTAAGAAATCCACATATGGAAAAAAAATAATAATAATAAAAAAATCAATGCTCATTGACATGGCCCAGTGAGTGGGTGATACGCAGAGCGCAAAGCCGTACTGACGTATATTGACCTGAACAGGAATGCAGCTACTCTGGATGCTTGCCAGCACGGGACTGGGAACACACGCCATGCTGAATGGGGCAAACGGAGGGACAGAACCAACTATTGCTCCTGCTGCTACCACTGCTCCACATGGGGAATTTTAGACTAGATTGTTCACACTGATGTTTCCTCTTAAGTTTTTTCATAACAAGCCTTGAAAGAAGTTTTAAGTATACATCTACAGGAATCTACAAACATAGAATCATAGACTTACTGGGGTTGGAAGGGACATACATACTTTATACTCTATGGACCCTGCCCATACAAACAGACATAAATCATTAATATATTGATATCTTACTGACTGGTGCTGTATTCTAGAGGCCCAGAAACCGCATTAAGTTTGTTTACAATGTAATTCAGAAAAGCAGTGGTCAAATGACATGTTCCTTAAAACATTCTCATTCAAACAACTTCTTATATTTTAGTTCCTGTTTAGTGGCATAAGCAAAACACAGATACCTCCTTTTTATATATAAAAAAAATATGCTTTAATAAGATCTTTCCTCTGTTTTTTAAGACTAGCTAGTTAAAAAATCCATTACAGCTATGAACTCCAATTCATAGTTTTCATTGATCACTTAACCAGCCGTCAGATTTTAGTGCAATAATCTATTAACGTTTCAAGATGTGGCACAGAATACAAATACAACTGTAACATTTTAGAAGTGTATTTCAGGTGTTAATAAAGGCAGCATCAGATTGCCTGCCATTCAATTATTGTCATTATTTAAGAATTAAGATAAATTCTTAATTATGCTTTTGGGTTACATAGATTAAAATTCTCATACATTATTATATATTAAAATAGATATCATACTTAGTCTTGTGAAACTTTTACTTGTGATCCTGGCTCAGTAAGAAGCTGCAAGAATTGAAGAATGTGTTGTGCATAGCAGGAAGGCAGAGATGTCAGAAGCAAGAGAACACCCCCAAGAGCAGAGCCGCAGGCAGCACAGACTCACTCAGCAGAAAGCACACAGACTGGGCAGGAAGATAAAAACGTAGAAGCAGCAAGGAAAAGGGGAAAAAAAAAAAAAGAAGACAAAAAAAAAAAAAGGGCAAGCATTTAGAGACAGAGTGAGAAAGGACAGGTAATGGCTTACAGGCAGGAGGCTAACTAAACGATACCAGGAGCTGGAAAATCCCCGTCCTGCTTTGAAAGAAAAAATAAGGTCATGAGGCAGCACAGTAAGAGTTGCACTATTGACCAGCAGCAGGGCCAGCATTTACGAGGCACAGTTTTTGTTTAAAAAAGAAAAAACAATAATAAAAAAATCAGCAAGGGTCCTCCTAATGGGCACACTTGACAGAAGGGTGTTCTTTTTCCAGAGAAAACTTCTTGGGTGTGCTGTTCCTGAGTAGTGGCAAGGCAGAGCACTGCATTGTTCTTTAGATAATGTAACGTTGTGGGGTATTTCTGCTCCTTTTAGGTGGAAAACAATGTTTCAGAGGAAAAACTCTTGAGCTTGATTTTAAATGTTTCCAAAACACACAGGTTTGTTGAGTATTGCGGTACGCACCAGTTTACAGGTATGGCTGCATCAAGGCCAAAAGCATTTATCTGATTTGATATATATGTTATTTAGGTTGTAAGAGTAGATATCGAGCTACAATAAGCATATTTTGTAATTAGAGGCACTTGCAAGAAGCATATGCATAGTAAAAGGTACTTCATACTGCTTTTTCCTTAGATAGAGTGCATTTTTCCCACTTGTTTTCTATTTTACTGCTAAGTGCCAGTTTCCCTGTTGGAGACAATTTATCTTATCAAAATCCCACAGGATAACCTCGTTTGTGCAAAAGCAGAACTCCTGATAAAGTAGTAAAATACTGGGACTGTCACATGTAGTTTACCTACATGTTTTTACTATTATATTTTTTAATATTTTTTTTTGTATTTCACCTATTCACCTACACAAAGTTATATTTTCTTTAGAATTAAGTTAATACGTAGCATTTTATTAGCTGCAAGTAATTAAATAACAGAGGAAAAAAAATAATTTTCTCATATCAAATACTTTAAGAGGCTAACTGAATTAATAACCTGTTATTGAAAAAACAGCATTCTTCCAAATTTGGATGCTTGCAGGTTGCTAAAAAACCACTTTAAATTGACACACGTGTCTGTACTTTAGAGAAAGTAAATTTTATTATTCCAATATTTTCTTAAAGCTCATTTTAAACAATCTTCCAGTCTAATTAGCATTACCTTCTGGCTCCTTAGTACCATCCTTCCGAACGCTGGCATGGTTAAAACGTTCAGGTCTCCTTGGTTTAGTATAGTGTGGCAAATGTCAGAGAAATAGGAGGGCATATGGCGTATAATTACAGAACCATATGGATGCCAGCAGTGATAGTCAACAGTATTCGAATGCATGACCAAGAAAGTTAGAGGAAGAGCAATAAAACACCGCCATCCATAATCAAAAAATGGATATATATAGTTTCTTTACAGCTGAAAGAAGCCTCCACATGTCTGTCCTTTAATGAAGCAAAGCCACTGTGCCTGTACAAGCACATAGCTGTGGAGTGCCGTCGACGTAATTTTGGTTTGGAAATTCATAAACCCAGATTATGAAGATGAGCGATGCAAGCAATCACTTACCAGTGCACACAGCAGATCAACTGCTTCCAGTATCAGTTCCTGGTGGCCAATGCGAGTGACCCCCAGCTCCTCAAGCTCTTGATGGGTGATGTGTAACAGCTGTTCACCATTGATCTTTTCTCCTTCAAAATTTTTTATGTATTGTTGGAGGCAATCATCGAGGCCTATTAAAAAAAACAAAAAACAATGTCTCCATTTTCTGAATATGCAGACAATAGTAATTCTATAATTCACAAATACAGAAATTTCTTGGGAATTCAGGAGTAATTCCTTGTTTGGATCTATTATGGAAAATGTGCAAAAAAAAATTTAACTTACATAGTATAGTATCTACTACTGAAAAGTTTCTATTACTGGCATTATTTTCAACATTCTGAAACATTTTAATACTAACTTAAAACCTTCATGGCATTTATTAGAAATATGGGGAAGGACAAAGAAGCACAGAGAGTGACATTTTAGAAAACTTTTTTCTTACAATGTCATGAAGACCTAAATATAAATTTAGCTTATGATTAGGAGCATGTTCTTCCTCTTATTCCTCTTGTAGGACCCTTCAAAGTCACACGGTGTGGCTATCACTGATTAGGAAGAGTGATTTTCAGGCTTAGTAACCACCTACACTAACTGCTACACCTAGTGCCACGTTTTTTTTTTTCAAATCCAACAATCCATCTTTCTGAAAGTCAACAACATACAAACAGGTTTGTAAAAAGAGCTTTGATTAAAAATACAATTTTGCCCACGCACAAAGAATTATTCCATTTTGCCCTGAAACTTGGTAAGATAAGACAAACAGATCTGGCAGCTGCCACAGCATCCTATTTCTCAGGCCAGAGAAGGGACTGATTAACAACATAAGTTGAAATACCAAATGGATGTGATGTCCTATGAAAACTGTGTAGCCAGATGTATTAAATGAGCCTTTGAGCCAGGGAGAATGTATGACAGGAGAGGAAAATATGAAATCTGTATTATTCATACGGGTCTGTAGTAGCTCCCCGGTGCATCTTTAGAAGGCGTTTACTTAATGGTGCAAAAAGGATGGCAGTTGACAATAGAATACAGAAATGTACCACTGAAGGACCAGGCTGTCTCATAGCCTGACAGCATCTAATAAATACACACACACAAATTTGGCCATCGCGCTCTGCTTTTCTCTCTATCTCGGCACTGGGCATTGCATCCCCTTGTTCCTTTTTCTGCAATGTAAAATTTTGTGTTTGCTAAGTCTGAGGTGTTACAAAGCAAGAATTTAGCCATCAGCAGTTTCATTGTTCACCGTTATGGCTATAATTGCTAACATATCAAAGATGCAATTAGAATGAGTGTAGAATGAGATCATTTTGACTCACCAAAGCCAAGTGGAATATTTATTTCTGCACACCACTTAGGCATCGTTAGTGCTCTTTATGCAATTTTCTCAATATGATTTCTGTTTACAGATAAGCATAAAGTTAGTTAAGATTCATAACTACAAAGAAGCAAGGGGCATTAACTCTCTTTTATATCTAAGTAAATAAAATTAAACCACTATTCCCAAGTTACACAGTGTCACTGTCAGAGTTAAGCAAGAAACAGTGGCTTGCAGTTCTGTTTCTGCACATTCTTTTTTTTGGGTACAGTTTAACTACCTGATGCATCCTTCACAGTGCAATAAATTGATCCAAGGAAAAGAGGTTTTAAATGTGTGCTTTATTTTAAAGCTGAGACTTAATGTCCACGATGAAAAAAAATCTGCTTTACAGTTTTAAGTAGAAGAAACCTTATTTCATCCACACAGACTAGGAAAACTTTACCTCTACATTCAAAGAGCAGAGGAAAACAAGCATCTCTGACATGATTACTGCAAACTATGATTTTGCAAATAGGGGATGTAGTAAATTGTACAAATCAACAAAACAAGAAAAAGAAAGGAGGCGGAAAAAAATGTAGAGAGGAAGCGCAGAAAAAGAAAAGCCAGTTAGCTTTAAAATGTTTATTTTCTGAACTGCATAATTAAGAAAAAAAAGGATCATTAAAGCACCAAAGTAAAGCAACATGTTATAAAAGCAATGCTCTGTAGAGCTAGCTAAAATCAGATTTGAGTATTTACTCAGAGCCAACATTACAAACGAGATGCCACGTATTGTGGGCAGTGAGGCTCACTGAGATTAAAATGAATCTTCCCATTGATGTCACCAAACATCAGTTTGTTTTACATTGAAAGCACAAAGAAAGCTGCCATGTTACGTAAAGATCTGTCCCTTCCTCTCTGGCAGTAGACGTGGATATTGAAAAAATTACTCTAGCACTAAATGAAGGAAAAGCCCAGGTTGCTGCCCCCTACACAGGAAGAGAAGTTATGCAGACAGCGCAGCTCTCACGGGGGAGAAACACGGTGCCAATAACCTTCAAGTGTGAGCCATCACAAAAGAAAAGTTTTAAAAAAAAGAAAGTCTGCCACATGCAATTTTTCATAAATATCTCCATAAATTGCATTTATTCCCCTCTCCTTTTTCATATCTTTTAATGGATTTTTGTAACTTATTGTAAGTTATGCTGCCTTTGCAATATATCCTAAAAAGTCCCGACCCAATGATGGTTTGTTCATACTACATCGTTATTGCCAGAGGAAAACGCACGGCAGCTGGCTGGAGCAGCAGAACACTGGCTGTGAAACGGAGGGGTTACGGGGAGGACAGACAGGGAAGCTCCTTGCCAGTTCAGCTTGTCACAAACACGACTGCTCTCAGGAGGTGCCTCGTCTGACAGGAGAGGGTATACAGTGATACGCTCGGTTATAAAAATGCAACGTTGCTCATTCTGCTTTTAGGATCTAGGATGGAAGAGGAGGAACGCAGCTCAGTGGAAATGCATTTACCACTCCTGACTTCAGCCGTTTAGCACTGAAGTGTCAGAGTCCACTTATACCCAGTTTGGGAAAGAAGGCAAAACCACTTTGAATAAGGGTCTGAGAAAGTATTTAATATTTTTCCTAGTTAAAGTAATTTTTAAAATAAAAAGCACATAGCAGAATACTAAAAAGCACAATAGCACAAAGGCTTATACACAGCACCAAGTGTGAGGTGTAGATACAAGTGTCTGTGGAATCTGGGTCTAAAGGACAAAACCTGAAAGTCAACGGAATGATCTCCATTTGCTCAGAAGGATTACACCTCGGTCTGCCAAGAGCAAATTAATATTCCTATTAATGTATCTCATTTGACTAATAAAAACTAGACAACAATCTTATCTCTGTTGTTGCAGAATGGTGACTTGTGAAATATCAATAACTCAAAGTGAAACAGGGACAAACCCCATTTTCAAATGTTATTGTCCTAGATGTGGGAGGAAATCCACTACAGCTGCTGTGTCCTTCAGCGAAGACAAATGCAAACGGTGACAGCACTCGTTTGTGAGGGCAGCTATCTTGTGTAATGTGACCGGAGCGCACAACAGGAACACCCCCGCGCCGGCACGCGCATCTCAGGAGCGTCAGCCACCCGGGTCATCTCATCATTCAAAAGAAAACTGATTGTACTGAAACTACCCCGGGTGACAAGGATAAAAAAGGACAGAAACACTGCAAAGAAGGGAGCAGGAAGGGTAAGAGACAACCAGAAACTGTGCGCGCTTGGAGAAAAGGCATGGAAAGCAAGAATGCCGAAGTAGGTTTCAAGCCATAAGAAAAGGAACGTATTGTTTGATTCCTGCTGGGTTTTTGCAAATGGCCTAGCACATCACCTTCCCAATAAATAGGGCTGCACCCGAGACACCTCGCCTGATTCCATCAGTGCCTTCTCTTCCTAGGCAAAAGAACTTGCGAGTCCAGAAATTTAGCTATTTGCTATTAGAAATAAAAAACTCATTTCTGTGCTGGGAAGTGTCTAATTAACTGGGGAAGGCAGCACAAACTTCTGCCTCTGTCACAACCTGCAATTTACATATGCAGATCTGCTTGAACATGTCGTCTTAAACAGAATCTACAGGCTCAGCCCAAGTAGTAGTTGTTACAGAAAGTGAAAAAGTTGTTGTTTTTTTTTTTAAAAAAAATAAAACAAGTCTTTTCTATATAAAGCAATATTTAGCAGCTAGGTAGCTGGATCTGGAAGAAATTGACAGCTGGCTAGCAGAAAAGTAGGTGGAGAACACATGTCTTTCCCTAAATGTAATTTATTTGAATACACACATCAATTCATGGGTGTTCTTAATCAAAAACCCCTTTGATTTATTACACTGGGTTTAGGCACCCTGGATCTTCTCCAATTCTTAGATAACTTGTAACAAGGAAAATCATTGGGTGGTTATTTTTTGTCAATGATGTTAAAAGCTTCTGAAGAATTCTTGAGTCCAAATAAAGAGAAGGCATAATCCTCAGGACCATCTTCACACTAAGCTGACTCTCAAATATCAACTATTTGGTCTTAAGCCCTCTCAGGAGGGCCTGGAGTAAAGGATCTTCGTACCCCCACCATTCAGATAGACACAAAGGGAGCATGTTTGAAAACATTCTAAAACACCAAGCCTAGGAAAGTTTAGGTCTGAAATGCTCCAAAGTTTAGAGTCTATCTAAAAACTAGAGACTACCATGCAGTATTTTGGATCTTTAAGTTAGTTACTTGTTACAAACCTGATCTATAGCAATATAATCACTAGATTACAAAATTTCATACAAAAACTATATTTAAAAAAAATAACCACAAGTCATAGCATGAATGCACAAACACATAAAGGAAAAAGCTAAGATAATTCTGAAAAAAAAAAAAAAATCCCTCACTTCTGGCATTATCTGACCTTTAAATGCTTGACTGTGCAAGTATAATGTGTTTAAATGTTGCTTCCCGAATGAGTTCCCTCTGCGTCACTCTAATACTCACACAGATACAGATGGATGCTTTAGATGCAAATATAGGCAGACTTCTGCTACTTGGATTTACAGATCCATCATCTGCATGAACAGGGACCAGAGCAGGATGAGCGCCTTGAATGAATGTTTCCCAGACACCAACTGACACCAAAAAGGTTGACTTCCAGGCTTCAAAGCAGACTGAACTTCACTGGATGTAACAACTCTTCCACTTGTCTCAGACCTCTAGCTAAGACTGTGCAAGTCCACAAGTGACTTCCCTTGCTCCTACTCTCCTCTCCTGGCAGAGCCAGGCTCCATATCTGCCCCATCTGAGCCCTCCACAGCCAAGGTCAAGCGCCAGCATCCAGCCAGCTCTGCTGGGCTCTCATTCAGCCAGACCAGTTCTCCCACTCTTGGCCTTGCATTCAGAGGGCTCCCTGCTCCTCAGTCTCTCCTATCCTTATCCTTCAGCGACATCCCACACGCCAGCCATGTCACTGGCTCAAGAGTCCCAGTCGCATTTATCCTCTCACCCTCCTTGTTCTTACCACAAAACTCTGTTTTTCCCCTAGCAAAATCCTGTGTATCTTCACCTCCCTCCATTTACTGCCAGCTTCCATTTCCAGATGTCCCATTTTTTCCCTCCTTCCACGCTGTCCCTATTCTTGTCTGTTCCATGTGTGAGAGGCAGCTCTGCCTCTCCGTACCAGGAGGGAAGCGGTGTTAGGAGAGCACAAGCTGGAGGAAGAGGGAAGCTTCCGACCTCGGTTCCTCTTCTCTCCCCAGAGCAGGTCAGAGCTTCACTTGCAACGACAGATCTCCTCAGCCACAAGCACTTTTTGTAAGAGGCATAATCCTCAAGAAATGTAAGAATCCAGAGCAAGTTGCTAAGCATACAAATACCCTTTTTATCCCTCTCCAAAGTGTCCTCCTCTGAATTAGGGTAAACATCAGAGCCACTTCACCAAGAGCGTGTATGTGAGACACAACCCATCCTCCCAAATTCTATCCTGTACACAAAAGCAATGGTAATACTACATCATTGTAACCTTATTTCATTTTTTACTTTTTTTTTTTTTTTTAAACATCCCCAAAGCAGCAGGCTTTCCCATAATCTGTGTCTATAACTACAAACTCTTCTTGGCAGTGTTTTTCCAAGATAACTATATTATCAAGATAAAAGCTGTGCAGAAATTAATATTGTAAGAGTTCAGAGCAACTGAGAAGGTTTTGTAAGGGGACGTGTCAAGCAATATTAATAACAAATGAACAAACTGCTGCACTTATAAAGTTTGGCTTAATGATATGCCATCACCCCTAAATTGACATTCCTATATATTAACTAAATGACTTAATACAGTTCTGCCTTCATTATCTATCACTGAACAATAGGAAGTGAAGACATTCTAACTTTTTCCTCACAAATTGACAGGTGTCGGAGCTGCGGTATTATCATGCAGGTCATAAACAGTACTTTCAAGAAGCTTGTGGAACTACATCTGACCTTCAAGATGTTTCTGGAAGAAAAGCGTCACACTCAGAGAAAGGATCACATTTTCAGACACAAGAGCATGCTCCTTGCTGGCACATTTCACAACAATAATAAGCTCGAGATATGTCACCGATGCTGTTACTGATTAATTTCCTATAAGTGATAAAACACCCAAGTGTCTTTATTAGCTCTCTGTGCTAATAAAAATTTAAGTCTTTCCTTAGCCTCATTAATTTTCTCCTTGATAGAGATCCAACAAAGCCTCCAGTCATTTTTGAAGCAGCATGGCTGAAGAATGACCTGGAAGTGTTAGCAAGCCCCCGAACGCCGACGCGTCCATACCTCCCATTTATTTGACTATATGCCTCCGCATTCCGGTGTGACTAAGCTGAGGATACTCGGACACTGAGTCTGCTTTCGCCAAACGCAAGACAAGTCCATCTATCCATTTCCTGCACTGGACTCGTGTAACACATTGCTTTATTTTTTCAGGACAGAGTTTGATGAGAATCTCTTCTGGCAGAAGCGCTGGTTCCCACTCAGAGCGGTACCCTGGTACAACTGTGCCGCCATGTAGTGAACTGGGTCAGAAACTGCTCTGTTAACTTCACTCCTTTCAGTTACCAGCTATTTTTAACTGGCACAAACGAGGCAGAACGCACTAGTGGATGAAAGAGCAGATGCGTAAGCTGGCGCTGCTGCCAACGTACACGCTTGTCAAGCTACGCCATAAGAAACTCTTTACTTCATTTTCTTTTTTATTTGCTAAGATGGCAAACTTACGATCACCATCGCACCCATTGTTTCAGACATCCTGAAATACATATTGAAATTTAAAAAAAACATTTAGAATTAGTTAAAAAGAAAATATAAAATAAATTGTCAAGGTCAAGAATAGATTCATACTTAGAAGAATCTTCAGCTACCGTACTGATTTATACTCAAGCCAAAAGGCAGAACCAGCATAATGAAATCCTGAAATCTCTTTACCCAGTCATGAAAGAGCAAATCTCTGCATCAGAACAATTCTGGTGATGACCAAACATATCTAGGATCAGTTATAACAGTTAGAAAAAATAACATCTACCCTGCATGCATGAGGGGTAGTGTGGCTTAAAAGGGGAGAATTGAAGTGATCAGGTTTTGTATTCCTCCCTTTTGCAAGAAGTGCCAAAGGTTGTCTTCTCGTCTCCCCAGACTGGAGGGCAGTGGCGTAGGTGATTCAGAGTGCTTGTTCCAGTTCTCTATTTCCAAGATGCTGTTTTAGCAGTAACCGTTAACCTGCTGCCAAAGACGATGGGGGAAAAAATCCCACAACATAACAAAAATGTCAAACCAAACTAAAACCAGCAACAAAAAGGAACCATTCTTAGATGGAAAGAAAACAATATTAGGAAATCAAGTATCGTTTCCTTCATTAGAGCCTAAACAGATTGGTGTTCAGACCCTTGTTGTCTCCATTTTAGAAAAGGTCAGAAATTCTAATAAGGAAGGAACAGCATTAACCATGTTATTGTACACAAGGACTGATATTAAAAAAGCAAAAGTACTAGAACAAATAAATATAACTGAAAGCTCCTTTCTCCAGCTTCTGAGGATTTATCCAACTTGCACTCCCCACAGGAAAGTCTTAATCACAGATTGACCTTCAAAAAACTACAGTTTGACATCATCCAAAACCAAACAAAACTACCACACCAAACGATTTTTTGTATAAGTAATAAGAGATATGTTCCACTTCTCCGTGTCTTAAATGCAAAGAAAAAGTACCGAAGAGAGAGATAACAAGTCTGCCTGAGCTAATCAGCAGAAAAAGCAACTTTTTGGACAAAATTCATATAATCGTAAGGCAGATATTTAAAGTTAGGTGAAATAAATCTTGCCCTACAAGCATCTCTGATGAGCTTGCAATAGGGCTCTGCATTAAATTCAGTTCTTCATCATATTCAAAACCATCCAGGCGCGGTGTTACAGACACTTCAGAACAGTGACCTCCCAGCCAAAACGTGTAGAAAACTGAAATTTTCTGAGGCATATATATGGCTGCAAAATGTTACCAACAAAGTAAACCTGAAACAGGATCGCCAGAATCCCCCGAGCACGCTCTTGGTCAGCAAGTGCTAGCACTCGCAAAGCTGAGTGGGAATAAGAGAGCTGACAGAAGAATCCAACAAAAAGTGCTACAGATGTTTCAGTACCAAAATACCTTCATTCTTGTTCACTGAGCTATTTTACTAACAATCCTAGATATCAAAAGAACAGCCAAATCCAGTGTAGGCATTTATAGCGAAAAGTCCAAACAAATAAGATTCTGCTTAACACAATTTCTTCAGCAGCGGTGAGCCTACGACCTAATTCACAAGTAATAGTTTAAACACTTGCAAGATACAAATTCTAGAAGTAGAAGGTAGGCTTGACAATTCTTCACACGGTTGCCAGAAATCACCGAGAAACTGCTTTCAGATTGCAGCAAGAAATAAAGAAAATATTACGATTCAATTTTTTTCAGGGACATTCAGCTTTTTTGATAGCATCTGCTGGTTGGGTCCTTGATCCGGGGTTTCCCACACATCTCTCTCATTCCTTTCGTTTCAAAGAAACACAGAGGACAGCGCGTAGCACCCCAGCCCTTGCTTATGTTGTCCTGTTGACTCTGCAAAGCTGGATGATCTTAAGTTAGGTTCTTTACTTAAGCAGTTTGGAGGAATTAGCTCTAGAAATCTGTGATTAGCTCAGTTAAAAGTCAGATAATTGTCAGGAATTGTTGATTAATTGTCAGGAAGTGCCTGAACTGCAAATAAATATTTTTATCAATACAAACTACGTGAAACTAGGAAAAGCAGGTAAATGGGAAGAAATCACAAAAGAAAGAAATCAAACTGTAAATCCTAATGAAGAAAAACTTACTTTCCTTACATTTATTCTTCTTCATATTTATGTTACGTGATGATGCCAGGCAAATTTATTACAGTTGTAACTGAACAGAATGAGAGCTAGAAATTTTTATTCACTACAACATTTCATGCAGTATCAGATTAAGATAGATTAAGTTGCTGGCTTCAACAACATGATGAAAAAAATATTACTACATCTTAAATCACTCCTACTTTGTGTTCTAATTCTGGATTCTAAATGTTTTGCTATTTGAGCTGGCCACAGCTTATCCAAGATTAAATACTTCTGCGAAGTAACATGCAACTGGCAAGAATTTTGTCATATCTAAAGAAATATATAGCCAAAGTCCATAAATAAAATATGATTACAGCTCAATGTAAACAAAATTTAATCTGCCCAGCAAATCAATAAAGTTATTGGTAATTTAGTACAAAAAAAGGTAAAATCAAGTGATTACAAAACATTTCAAAACCATAAGATATAACTCACCACGTTTGAAATATTACTTTTTAATATGCTTAGAATGATTAAATCTTTCACACGGCAGCATACAAAAAAGGGACACAGGCCAGGACTAGCGCCTAAGATTTAAACCTCTCCGACAAGGAAGCATCAGACTCAGTACTACACAGTTTCCACCTAGACCTGAGAACTGTTGCAGCTGTAAAGCCCACTGTTGCCAAAGGATAACATGGGAGAACTAAAACACAGTTTCAGACCACTCCTAGTTATTTTTTCATTCCTCATGAGTTGAAGTTGTTTCCTCAAGACATCAGAGAAGGAGTAAGAGGTACGCAATAGTAATGTGCCAGTAATTAGAGCTGTCCAAAAAACCACTATTTAGAGCTGCTGGTGAGAAGGTAAACGTATTAACTCACTAACAGTGCGGCCCCAACGACCTGGGGCAATGCACTGTATTAACTGAGCAGGATAAATGAATTCTGTGTCAGCAAATCAGCACAATATGAAATGACGTTTCCGGGGACGCTCCTCACGGCTTCTCAGGAGCAGGCTGCTGCACTACTCTAGCAGCCATTCCTCAGTCAAGTCTCAAACACAAGTCTCTTCAGGTTGACTCTGTTTTATTTTTCATGTATGCCAGAGGACTAAATTTGGAAAGACACTAGAGGTTAGTCAGCTCCTTAAGTCACACTTGGGAAGTGGTTTGCTCTTTTCACCACACTTTCCTGCCACGTCTGGCACCACAGTCTCAGGCAGGAGGCTGTGAGGGACAGACACGCGTTGGGTGTCGTCTTCTGGTCTTTGAGCACAACCCTGGGATAACACGGCAGGGAGCCACGGGCAGGACCAAGCCATGCAAAGAGAAACACAGAAACAGTGAGTTACTGGGAAAAGTGAGTATACAAATAAATTAAAGAACTACAGGCTTCTGTGTAAAATAAAATAGCTGTGAGAAAAAAAAAGAGCAGGGAAGTAAGACTGAGATAATCCAAAAAGGTCAGAAGAGTGAACTAGATGTGACATTCATATTTATAAAACACTTTCTTTAAATCATTACGTGATTACTTTTTCTAAATTGCCATTTTTCTAAACTTCTAGAAATATGTCATGAAACAAAGACAACTTCATTTCTTAGGATATTACTAATTCTCAGTGAAAATGCATTGTGTCACCTGACACTGCTGTTCTTTTTTCCTGTGATATCACCTGGTAAATTAATAGGTAAATCTGGCCTCTCCGATCTCTCTCGGCAAATATGGAAAAGGCTCAATGCATCCTGGATCCAAGAGATTTTTCTCTTTCCAAATTTTATGTATTAGTAAAGGCAAAAAGAAAACTTGAAAAGCTTCTATATGAGTTATAAAACCTAATTTATAAAAAAAAAAAAAATTGCCGTTTATAACGAAGGGTTTCAGCCCACAACTAAGTGCTTGCAGACAGGCGATAGTAGAGGCGTTGCAGGCTCAGAAAAGTGCTGGATGAGCAGGGCTACTCGGAGTTCGTTACACAACTGGCCCGTGGCATATTCAATCAGAAGAGCAGGCAAAGAGCAAATGTAACCCGGCTGCTAATTCTACAGACCACAGCAAAATTTCAGGCTGCTTCATCACTAAGAGGATTTAGCAAAGATTGAGTTACAATTTCCTTCTTCACTAGCTGGAAACGGCAGCCCGGTACACTGCGCTAAGAGGATTGAGCAGGTAAAGGGTGGCACGTTGCATCTTCACTTCAGCCAGCAGCATAGATGCAGTTTTACAGCCTAAGACGATTTGAGGAGTAGTTTTAGTTACTGTTGTGCTGTAATTGCATGCTTTTCCAGATGACGCGCGCACACAGATCCTCTCCCAAAACCCCAACACCAGCAGAAACCATTCTCATGTGCTGAACCTTAAGTCCAGGCTTTTTGAACCTCAGTGCAAAAAGCAAAACAAGTCCATGAAAAGAATTATGGAAATGGATTCAGTTGTGCAAAATCATTTCAGGTTGCGTTATTCACATTGCACAACTTTAGGGAAAAAAGCGCAATCTTAATTTTTATCTTTTAAAAATTAAATGCTAAGTGCATTTTTCCCCTGAAGCAAGCACAAACTATGGATAATTTTCTATTTGATAATGCATGTACTTCTTTTAAGTATTTTACATATAAGGTATAATATGATTCTTGTTTTTAAAAGCTTTAAAGATATCTGCTTTTTAGACAAGACACCTCTATCTTCATACTCCTCCCTAGTTCACCGTTTCTGTAATTAAGAATTTAAAGAGTTTCAGAAATAAAAAGGAGGCATTTTGATCCCAAACAGAGTAGCTGTTTAAGATTGAATTTGGATTTTTCCTTTACTATCCTTTTGCCAGATAAACTACATTTGAGAATGTAACTTAAGTAACTTGATAACGTAGATTAATTGACAATGCTATTCACAGTGGTTTTCCCCAAAAATGTATAAATGGGACTGGAAAAATTCAATTTATGATGACCTTGAATACACATCTAATGATGGCATTTGGTCACTGTGATCAATTTTCAAATCCTAATTTAAAAACCAAATCAGGTACCTGCAACTATATTATAAGTGATTTACAAAAATTGAATGTCCTTGATTTACTTCAGTCATTTTCAGGGACAGGATGAAAAATTCCTATTTCCTCTAGAGGGCTTCAGGGCATATACTATTTCACAAGTCATCTAAGTTAAACTGCACAAAGTGAGGCACTAGTAAGGGTCAGAAAGGCTCATTTTGATTCTGATTGCTCCTGCTTTGGAAAACAAACAAAACCCCCATGATTAGTTAAGTACAGAGATAACAGTCTGATGATCCTATCATGGCTAGTGGCTCACTTTCCAATACAAGTGTAAGAAACCAAAAAAAATGAGATGGAGACTGATTATATGATTGTTTTTACTAGAAATGCTGAAGTTAATAAGTTTTCACTTTATGTTTTCTTGGAATATTCCTTCCTATGGAGAACGAGTCTTTTCTTTAAAGTTTATTTTAATACTGCACTAATATTAACGTAGAGTTTAACAACACATTCTAAAGCAATGCATACATGAAACCCATCTACTAAAACAATTATTTTGATTTTCCCCTAAGTCTGTATTGTAATAATCTTGCTAATCAAGTTCCCGATTTAAAGAATTTATACACTAATAAAACATTTAACTAAAGTTTGGGACTTCAAATTTTATCATCTTGCTGTCTCCACGTTTCCATGTCTGCCACCAGAAATCCTAGCCCTGATCAGCCAAGACAGTTTTGTGCTATATTCTGTCTTTGGTTCTCTCTTTTTTCTTCTGCAAAACTTGTACTTTATATTTCTACCTTACTACAGGGCCACTACGTTATTCACTATCTCTCAGCAGCTCTTACTTTTCAAGTATCTGATGTGTCAACTATACTTCCAAAGATGATCTATTTCTTATCTTTCCAGATATAAAAATGTCACTAAAGGTGCAGTTCCATAATGGGCTTAAGCCAATTTCAGACCATGCTGCTGCCAAAAGAGGCAACAACTTGTCGTCCTCCCCCCTCCTCCTGTATTGGCAGTAGGCATTTTACAGCAGCACAGTGGATCTGAGCAGCCTGCTTCAGCCGGCTGAAGGTGAAGCATGCAGAAGGTGAAGGGATGCTCAACCTTTTTTGTCAGCCGCCTGCGAAACAACTTTGGTTTGACAATTCAGCAGCTAAAGCAGTCATTTCCTGCTCTTCTCTGCCTCTTGCTGCTACCTCCAAATGTCTTTGCGGCTACATGTTGAGCTGAACTGGGGAACTGATCCATCTGAACAATAGCCCAGAAAAAAATTAAAAGAAAAAAGGTTATTGTTTGGCAGGTGAATATTCTCCAATCCAGTTTACAATACGGGCACAGAAGCCAGAGCCAGCATTCCCAGGAGACATGGCAAGGAGGAGTTGCAGGGGCACAAGAAGCATGGACGTAGAAGCAAGTGGATGGAGCAAGAATCATTTAGACCAGGACTGCCATGCAAGTTGCTTGTTTGACTACATCCATATTTTAAAAGCCTGGAAAGGAAAAATGATTCTGACTTACAAAACTGCTACAACCTGCTACAGCAAAATCTTAAAAATGTGTTACAAACACAGAGCACAATAAAGGAGTCCTTCTCCAACAGGTACGTATTGTTTTTGTCCCAAGTGTCTCCGGTGGGACTGGTGGTCCTCTTTACATAAATACAATGAAGGGAGAGAGAAGGAAACGGAAGACGAGGTCAGTGAAACAGGAAGTTCATTTTGATGTTGCACTAGGAATTCAGAAATCATCAGTTAAATCCTTAACAATTACAGGAAATCTTCTTAAGATGTATCTTATGTTTAATTTCATAACTGAAATAGCAATCAGACTGTGTAACATACCAAATCAAGCACATTTTATTTTAAAATAGAAATCTAATTTGACTTATCTCCATTTTGGTATTTGTCAGATAACTGCAGTCTGTGGCAATCAGTACTAAAATTCCTACTAAAAGATCCCTCCCTCAAAAAAAAAAAAAAGAAAAAAAGAAAAAATTACTGGGCACATAGATATTTGAAAAATAATTTTTTAATGAATTCTGGCCTGATCTTGGAGGGTCCTATTATTGGTACCAGTCATTAATTTGTGTAGGAAGCACTGTAGTGATGATCTGTGGGAATTTGTGTGGACTTGATCCAAAAAAGACCTTAAGTGCCTGCCTCACTTCCCTGTATATTGCTAACCCTCCGGTTGATTTGCACAGCAATATTCCCATGATTCAAATCAAACTTAAGTGCATTGCTGGAGCAGAGCCAGAGCACACTGAATACGGCATGACTGAGCCCACGATGGCCAAAGGTTTGGAGACGGTCCCATTCAATTTCACAGATCAAAATTTATGTCTCTGTGGAAGGACATCACACAAATTTATGCCTCACTTAAAGCTTCCTCCATTTTGCAAAGTCCTCTACAGGAATTAACATCTCCCATGATGGTTACTGGTATACATGTGTGGCAATTTCCTCAGTAAAGATGCATTTTGGTAGCATATTTACATTTTCCACTCTAGGATAGGTATTGACATAAATTAACATCTACTTGCAAAGAGATTATATTTCTTTCAATACGAATAGGTTGTTGGTTGCAGAAAAAGAGATAACCACTAAACAAAATTTCTCAGTCTGTCTCATCATCTCTATGTTATCTTCCTTTGTCATAACCTTTTAATAATACTTTGAGAAATTTATTATAAAATTCTTTAAAGTGATACATAAATATTAGATTAATCAAGAAAATACTGTATAATCTTTCAGGGACTCGAAGTCATGGCTTTTCAGTCAACTGAGGAAAAAAAATCAGGAGATGGGAAACATGAGAAGACCAGCCATATTCAACAAAGTGAAGATACTGATCATGAGAAGGTGATGATAAGAAATTCCCCCAGACTATGACTGATGGGTTGGGTCGGTTCTGAAGAACTACTGCCAGTGAGGAGCCCAGAGAAGTGGAAGTGGCCTGCTTTGCATTTTTCAGTGCTCTACCAAGGAACATGAGTGTAAGATACAGAGCTGAAAGAAATTACTATTTCCTCTTTGCAAGGTCAGGCTGATACGTACACTGAGTCTGAACTGAAACCAAAGAGATTCGGCTCTACATATGGGAAGACACAAAAGGTCAAAACAAAGCTGCTTTTTCAAGGGCTGAAGGAAAAATCCTTGGAGACCAGAGTGATAACTAATGGTACTTAAATGAATGTTCTCTTGATCAGTTTTATTATTAAGCACATTTAGACCTTCAAAAAAGCAGGTGCTCACCTGCATCCACCTCTCCTTTCAGAGCCAGAAGGACACCATTTTAGAAGTACCAGTGGTTATTGCCACCAAATAGCTGTATAAATAGCACTACAGGACTCTGGAACACAAAGTTCGAGCACAAAACCGTCTCTGACAAAAGCGCACACACAATGCACAAGCCCAGTCTTCCAACTTCAGTCCTAGAGCATCAGTAAGTGTCATCACCTCAAGGTCACCAGTCTTTTGTGTATAAGCCGAGATACAAAGTACACCGAGCTCTATACTGATGGTTTAGATGAGGACTGAACGTCCCATATGGCTATTGCTAGGGCAAGAAGATGATTCATTGCTGGTTGTCTGTGACACACAGGTATCTAAATCATGATAGACACAAGCTCTTAACTCATGCCACTCACTCAGACAGAAAAACAGCTGCGCTGTCAGAAGAGGTGATACACATCCAATAGCTCCTTTAGGTCTGGTAGACCCATTGAAGTGGTCAACTCCACACCTGAACAAGCAATCCAGTGGTGTAGCTTATCACAAGTTCAGGCTTTTCTTTCCCCCCTCTTTCCAGTTATAAATGCCTAATCAAATCCTAAATTTTGTTGAAATGATCTTGTAAGGGCTATCTCTATGTCATCTAAGTGCCATTAATAAATAAATAAATAGTGTGATAACTCCAGGTTGAAAACAACATGGAATGAGTTTAGTTTGCATATTGGGAAATTTTCATGTTTCATTCTGAAACAGGTTGTTACATCTTGCTACTACAAACTTGGCAGTTGTGCTCTATTTTGGATATACTGTGAACACATTTTGATTTGATTCTGGCAGGCTCCCAGTGAAGCTGAATTACAGGGAATGCCAACACATTACAATTTCTTTCAGTAAACACAAGCCACAGTTTCTTAGGCAAACGGCCATATGCCGTGTGCTCGCACTATTCATTTTTAACCCAAAGAGCTGAATTTACCCGTTGTTTACGAAGAAAGAAAAAGACAGTCAATGGAACTCCTCTTGTACTTAAAAAGGCTGAATTTGTCTGAGTGTCAGAGGAAGATCTGCGTGAACCTGCACTGAACAACTATACCAAATGGGGAAACGCAATTCTGTTCCCAAGGACCAGAAACAGAGGTGACAGCAGGAAGGTCAGACCTCCCATTCTATTTTTTTTTTTCCTGTGTTTGCCTGAGTCAAAGGGGTTGAACATTGGCATCTGTGGTCATGCACACGTTCCAAAGCTGCTCCAAACCATCAATTGCTGCTGCACGGAGACATCTAAGCATGCCAGTTTGACAAATGCCTTCAGACTGAAGTAAAATCCCTTTGACAATACTGAAGTTTACATGTTAGATAGAATCTTAGAATTTTACTTTAAAAATGTAGGAAGATTAAGCAAGCTAGGTAGGGACACAGCCAGAATTCCGAGCTCACCCCGTGCTAATGATCTCATTTCTCACAATGAATATGTACGTGACATGCACTTCCAGCCAACTCAAGATGTAGCTCCACAAGTGTCTCAGAGAACTGTTTCTGTTCAAAGTCTAATATTGATGAAAATATTCCCAATACTTCCTCAATTCTTCAAGACAGTTCTGACAAAGCTCTTCTGATAAGCCAGTGACAGGCAAAAGCGATCCTTATGTAGCACTTTTTTTTATTAGAAGTACTCAGCTCATTATAATTATCTGTTTCACAGGTAGGAAAACTGAACTAAGAGATGTAAAGCAATTTCCATGAAATCACATGAAAGTGATAATTCTTGCAGTGAGAGAACTAGAAACAGGGCCCATGTCTTTTCACAGTTTTCAGGCATGGGCTTATAACTGGGAAAAACTAGAATCTTCTCTGACCAGAAATGAAAGCGAGTACACATACTACCTAATCCTTCACCAAAACCTTCAAGGTCTCTGAGAGAATAAAGGGAAGTTTTGACACACAGTTTGCCATTTGTTTTTTGAAAATAATTTTTTAACATTTGCAAGAAGCATTGCTCAAGCCATATTTTCCTCAAATGCATTTCAGTTCACAAGTGTTCATAATAAAAATAAATTCAACCAAGTATTGAAATGAGATGTGGAAAATTACATCCACTTGGTCTACCACATATTTATCACATTCTTCATGCCAAAAATATCAAATGACTACGTATTATGTATTCACACATTCTGTCGCTTGCTCTTTACATGTTTTCTCACACATCTCTTGTTCATTTTGCAAATGCTATCTTAACATCCTTGTCTTTTTTGTTTTAGCCCTCTGTACTCCCATTTCTTAATCTCAGAACCTCTGTTTTTAGACTATCCTTCTGTTTATTCCATTTGCATCCTGCAATGTCAGCTCTAACTCCTATTTCCTAACCTGCAATTTCTGTTACCACTTCTTCTAATGTGCAGCTGAGTGGCTGCTGAGAGCACAGTAATGTTGCAGACATATTACAATTTGCAGTCCATCCCTTTTTGCAGTCCACTCTATTCCCTTCTAAACAATTTTAATTCCGCTCTGCAAGTACATGGCATTCCTATTTTTCTCCCTGCAAAACAGCATGCCAGAGCTATGTCAAAATTCATCCCTTTCAAAACCTTTACTAACAACTTAATAAAAAAAAATAAATTCTATTCTATATTTCCCCTAAATTTAGTTGTGCCCTAGCATAAAAAAAATTTCAATCCTTATTTTCAATTATTTTAATTTGAAGTGTTCTACTAATTCTCCTACAACCAGTTCTCTTACTGCAATAAACCCGCAGGACTCCATATCTCTGCATGGTTTCAATCTCTGATCTGTAGATGGGTCAACAGAAGCATCAACTTCCAACTGCAGCAACAAAATCTTAGAGGAATTTCAGAAGGAAGCACAACTCCGACCTTTCAAAAATATATGACGCAATTCATCATTTCATAAATGAAAACCAACGTTAGTTTGTCTCATTTCAGGAAGCAGAACAGGTATAAGCTGCTGCTTCAGTTACAACGCCTTTCCAGCCATGCACCTTGATGAAAGGCAGCTCATTTTCAAATCACTACACCCACCTCTAGTGCAAGTTGCGTCTTCTCAGAAGTGCAAGCAAGAACATGAATGCTGATGTGAAATATCACTAATGTGGTTAAGAGCATCAGATCTCAACTGAAAGGCTTTTCCTTCCATGTTCGTCTTCCAAGACAATTTGCAAGATCTCACCCTGCTCACCTCACAGACACTGAATAGAAAAAGTGTGAGCAAGGGCTGCTTAGAACTTCTAAAACCAATTTTATTTGTATGCCGCTGGATTGTTATCTCACACATGCACAAATCTCTCTTCTCTTTCCCTCTCACTCTCATTATCATTTAATTACTCTCTCCTTTTTGATCTTAAGCACTCTTTGCTTCCCTCTCTCTCAAAAAAGATCAAGCCTCTCCGGGAATCCACCTCCAAACTCTTTATAGCTCCTCCACCACTTTACCTTCCAAGTCTCAGGACATATTTTCTCTTCCTGCTGCACACATTTCCCTTTTGCTGGCTTTTTAAAATTGACTTCTTTCACATTCCATCAAAACTGCTCCCTTTCATTTTCACAGTCATAGCAGAGTGTGCTCATGAAACACACTAACAATAAACTTAAAAGGCTGTGTCAATAAAAAGACTGAAATATTGTCTGAACAGAACTGCATGACTTTGAGAACTAGACCACTCGAAACGGAATGAAATACAGTAATACAACAGGTCATGCCAACTGGGAACTATTAACAGGTTACAGCTACTGTGTGCAAAGTCATCAGCTAGGGGGATCAAAAAAAAAAAATACGAGAGAGAAATGAAAAAGGGAAGAACTTGAGTACTCTAGTGACTGAGAGGTGACTTCCAAACAGCAACGAGATGGGGCTGTGAGGAAGGGAAATACAAATCTTAAGGAAATTGGGAAATACATTTTCAATGTTTTAATTTACTCATACTAAAACTAATCAAAGATCTGTGGTGATTTCCTTCTTTTCTATTGTAAATCTGTCAAAGTCTCCTTAATAATCAGTTTCATTACTGCCAAGCAAAGCCTTGGTTCTTAGATTTTGCACAAATATAAATTACTTGGGTGCACTCTAAAAGGTGATTGTCTTAGTTATTGTATATTTGCTCTTTTTAATGTAGAGGTCTGGAATGCCATATTGGATTCTCTTTAAACACAGAGCCTACAAGATACATTATCCATCCGCATTTTGTTTTTGTTTTCTGGTACCTCTTTCCCTGAACAATGCAAGGATCTACAGCGGCCAAAACAGAGAAAGAGCTGCATCTTACTCTCCCATCTGCTGACAGACCAGTTAGATGTGAAATTGTGTTTAATTAATTTTTCTAAAAAGCATTGAAATTTCATTTTTTATTTGACAAATAAGATCTTTAAGGTCAAAATCAAATCAGTAGAACAATTTTATTACAGCACCACTCAAAAATTGCAGACCTTGCTTTCAAGTGTTTTATGCAGTGCATCCTGCTCCACAAACATTTTTCACTCTTCCATTTTCCAGAAAAACACTCACAAAATTTGGATGGTAGTATTGAGGGCGCTCTGATTTTCCGCTCAACTCACTGCAAGTCTGATTTCAATTCAAGATTTGTCAGAAATTTGATTTTAGTTGGTTTTACATCTAAGAAACTTCTCTGGAAAAAATGAAGAGGAGGAATAGGAGCACAGGGGACATGAAGACAGATTCTCAAGTGTTCCTGATCAACAGGTTTTTCTTTATGACAGACTTATACACAAGAAAATAATAAAGTCAAGCTGTATATAACAAGTGAGGTGTCCCACAGGGACAGTTCTCTTTTCTGGCTACATCTGCTCATACAAGCTTTCATAAGAATTATCTTTTGCCTTGTCAAGTTTCAAGTGCCTTAGGAGATATTTAATTCACTGCCACTGAATTTAGCATATATGCAGCTACCAGTGTAAGTTTCTAGCATAATTTCTGGGTTAACCAGGCACTTTTCACGTCACATTACATTAATACAGTGTAAAATTGAGCATTGTCACATTTATCTATTTTATCAGATTAACAAAGTTATCACATTTTTCTAGCAAGTTCGCAGTGCTTGTTATATAACACAAAAGATCTGTTATTACCTCAGACTTTTTTTCAGGCCTGGGAAGCTTTATGCACAGTGATTACGACTATAAGCATCACAAATGCATGAACAGAAGTAAAACTGAAAGTGCAAAACCATTTGCTCAAGCATGCAGCTTTGCCACAGAAGGAAAGACATACCTAATGTTTCAGAGTGTAAAGAACATGAACTGGAAGAGGTACCCAAGTATTTATGTCAGTAATTAGGAGGTGGGTTTTGTTTGTTTGTGTGGTTTTGGTTTTTGTGTCTTTTTTTCACAACCATAAAAGTTACGAGCTATGTAAAGGTGATTTCAAAATTTAGAATAATTCAGTCCCCACCCCCAACCCTCTGTTTATCCTCAGTTCTCACACACTACAAAATCAGTACACAAACACCTGATTATTTAACTTTGGTTGCTTGTGGTTCCCCCCCGTACATGAATTAAATTTACAGTTGATATTTATAAGGGTAACATGATGACACAATGTCCAGAGGAATTTTGGAAAGGGTGAATCAAAAGGACTGTACTGTTGAGACTACCAAGTGCTACTTGTAGAGATCCAACCAGGATGCATCAAAGATGTTCTACTGTTACAAAGAGGGAATATTCATTAATGCTCATCCGTTATTATTGCACTCATGTCAGATTAATTTCATCTTTGATACTGTCTTCATAGCAATCTCCTCTCAGATATGTCAGAGAGGCCAAGAAGTTCTTTTACTATGCTCATCCTGAATTTTTTCATTTTCTTCTAAAAACCTACCAAAGTCATTCATAGGTAGCCCACAACGATCCAATAACAGCAGATCAAACTGGAGATCTTAGTCAGAAAGTGTACAGGAAGCAAACAGGTTTTCATTTTAAGTATTTTTAAATCCCGATCAGCTCCCAGAAACTACTTCACAGCACAACTACAACTGCAGAAGAGTCACCAGTACTGCCAAATCCAGCATTGGCATGATTGTAAAATTCTGCCCATAGACTTTTTCCCTTCCATCAGCAAAACCACTCAAAAAAGATCCCTGCCCTCTTTGCAGGACTCACGAGCCATCTGTTGAGCTGGTAGAAGTATGCAGAAAGCCACGTTGTAAACAGGATTAATGACATGATCTAGCTTAAAATTAACCCCATAGCAAGAAAAGGAGAGAGGCACATTTTTAGCGCAGTGATTCTTTTCACAGCAGACTCCACGTGAAGCTATTAATAGCACAATCATGGAGAGGGGGACCTATTGAATGGGATTCATCTGAATTTAATTAATCTAACTTTAATTCTTTAATTATGTTCTTCTAAACATACATGAAACTATTTTATGTGTTCATTCAGCACTAAAATGATGAACTTTGCTCTTCAGCAGCTATTTCTTCACATCCATGCTAAAAATCTATGTATTACAATAAGTACTAAATATGACAGAAATGGAACAGAGCTACACTTTTGTTACTGCAAGGGTTGATGATTTTTGTGAAACAGCTAAATTCTGAGGTTTGAGTTATGGAACTAGTTGCTCCATTTAATTAAGTGATATCTATTACGTTTAATATTGTGTGAAAACATGAGTGTCTAAATTTTTGTGTGCAAGAAAGTTGATTGCTATCCAAGCTCTTTAATTAGAGCATCAATAATCATAAACTCCACCTGAAATATCATCATCTGTAAAAATCACCATTATGTCATAACTAAGATTCAGGAGAGCATATGAAAACAAGGAGTGCTATCATTATTCAGGTAGTAATAAAAAAAAAAAAATACAAATCCAGACTTCATTGGCAGATATTATTGAAAAGACAAAAAGCTAGAAAGGGTGCTTGCTCATTCTCTTCAGCTGAATTCCCTGGCTGTCCCCAGTTACAACCCCAGTCTCCTCAAAGTCTCATTGCTATACCTTCTTTTTCGTCCATTTAATTTCAAATGCATAGCTTTGGTGCTAAAAGCATAAATTGTGGGTATTTGCCAATAAGATAAAAATGCAGTAAGTAATAGGAAAACCCTGTACAAAAAGACCTAAGTACACATTCGCAAGCAGTTTTGTTTGGGATCAAGCACAGTATCTACTATCTCTATACCCTGTATTTGGCTTCACTGATGTTAGCAGAAAAATTTGCCTCAATCAAGCTCTAAAAACATAGCAGTAGAAAATATGAAGCCATCTGACTTCTCAGACATCCCAGGTAACTATGCAATTCTAAACATAGGCCTACTGTTTGTAAAAAAAAAAGGAATTTTTTTTTTGTGGCTGTACTTTCTATTATCTTCTTACACAGTGATTCTTCCTCCTCAGGTTTACATTCTCTCTATTACGTGTTTTGCCTTTGATATAATTAACAATTATGTTCTGAGGTAATGAACTAGATACAAAAAAACCCACCCAACGCCAACCAGTGAATAATGAATGACAGTGCTCTGCTCTGAAGTAGCTGAGACTTTCAGGTATTTTTCTCAGGAGGCTAATAGTAGGTGAAGACTAAGGTTTTATGAAATAACAAGAGAACCAGTAAGACCAGTTGCACAGAATATTACAGTCAGATGCCTAAGGCTTCAGCAAGAGATCTACGTGGACAAGGACACTCAGCACGTGCTACAGTGAACACAGTATTGAGTGCCAGATCTTCAAAAGGGATTTCCCCAAATAATGACGTGCATTAAAGAGCTGTGGTGTTCCAGAGAGACTATCAGCCAAAAGAGTGCAACAGATCAGTAGGATATTGAGAGCTGACCTGTCATAAGCATCACAAGCACAGTACTGAATCAGAACTTCAATCCCTTTTTATTGACACACTCAAAACCCAAAGTTTTAAGACAAAGTTACAATAAATTTTCCACCATGCAACCTGAAACAATAATGGCAAATACCTGGGAAGGGCAGTAGCTGAGTGTTTCACACTTCAACCAAAAATTACTAACTGTGTTCTTGCTACTGACTCTGATATGAACCAGAAGACTCCCACAACAAATGACTTTTAACTCTAAGGAACAGTCATATTCTTAAAGGAAAAACAAAACCCCCAAACAAAGCAAAATGCCCCTACGCAGAACTGGATGCTGAACAGGATATTGATACAAGTGATATACAGCCCAGGGTAAAATAAAGTCTCCACTTCTAATTAAATCAGCAGTCACGCTGGTTTGAAAACTGGCATTTTCAATGAAACTTATGCTTCCAAGTTGTTATTTAAAATATCTTCTACAAACACTGAAGTTTCAGCAACATCAAAGAGTTATCGCATATGATCAAAAGAACAGATCTTACAAACTCATACTGAGCAGCGATGAGTAAAAGTTAATTGATACATCATGCTGTCACTGAAGTACAAAGCAGCAGAGATCTTTATTTAGACAGAGAACTGGAAGTTTAGGAGTTTTTTGAATTGCAATACCAGATTATTTTAAGGTATTATTAAGGCTAGTTTCTTACTTGAGGATACTACTAGATATTGCACATGCAATTAACATACACAAGTCTGAAACACAGTGATCAGGAACATTTATCTATGTCACACTTCAAGAGTTATGGAACAGATTTTTCTGTAATAGCATATACTATTGCATAAATATGTGAAATTATGTATATTGAATAAAAAGCATGTTTAAAACTGAAGAGATGCAAAATAATTGCAAAGAAGAATAAATTATGTATTATTTGTATGTATTAAAATGATAAAAATCCATCCACATCCTGTGAAAGTACTCAACTCTGATGTTGTGATTAACCAAAAATAAACTGATCTTTTTATAGTTTTTCCAAAATATGTCTGAAAATTACTTTACCCATCAGCTGGGACTATCAAACATAACTGAAAGCATTTGAATGGAAAATTCTAGTGAATATTGCATATATGGCTTAACATGACATACCTGTTTTCTTCTTTAAACATCACAAGAACTATGCTTCTACTCAGAGAACACGTAGCACGGCTCTCCCATTTATGAACTCATCTGAGCACCCACTTAAAACAAAACACATTCCCCAGTGCTCTCCAGCTAACTAGCACAACCTTGGTGGTCCTGTATATGCAGAGCTCTACTGGAAAGGAAACCAGTATTTAAAAAAAAAAAAAAAAAAAATTAGATTAAAAAAAAAACAACCCACCTCTGGAATTGCTTTACAAAGCATCCTTTTTAGCACCAAAAGCAGCTTTGTGCTTAAAGCAGGTTAAAAATGAAAATTTCTGCAATATAGATGTTTAGGGCTTGGTACTCCAAGCCCCTACATGCTCTGGTCTAAGCCTAGCTAGGGAACCACTTCTCAGTTAAAGAGGTAACACCTGGGCAGTTCTCAGGATCACACCTTTGGAGAAGAGCTGCCTGAATCAATCCTCTAAAAAAGGAGATCAGGCAGAACCACATAATGGAGACAGAAGTCTGCACTTGAGAAAGGTCAGCCCTTCATTTCTATTACATCTGACATTTCTCCAGCTCATCTGATAGGACGATTTTATCATTAGCACATCATCTTTCATAATTAAACAGGATTGCAAAAATTATATTCGAACTTTTAATAGAAGTGGGTACATCAACCTCAGAATCAGCTTCCCGTGATATTATTAGAAAGCTCATTATTTACATTTCCTGAATACATTTTCTTGTTAACGGAGAGATCTAAAACTGGCTTATTGCATTCATCTGAAATACTTGTAGCCACATCCCTAAAGCAAACTTCATGCCAGCTTTTTTTGGAAAAAAAAAAAAAACACAACCCAAAAATAGTCAATATCTCAGCAGGAAAATGAAAGGGATTGCTGTACTCAAAACAAATCAACGCTCAGTTCCACGTCTAAATAAGCACAGAAAAGAGTAATATAATATCTAATGAGGTGCTTGGTAAATTATACATAGTATTCCTTATTTTGGAGGGAAATGTGGCATAAACATAATCATCGAATTCTCCAAAGTATAATGCTTTACAGCTTGTGCATTAAAACTAATGTCCAGCAGAATTCCTCAGATATGGGACACAAATGCCAGTCAAATTTGCCAAAATTGCCTGCAGATGTCAGCTGGCCATGCAATCAGGCAGTAAGTCAGAACCGAAATGGTATTTAATGCAGCCAGGAAAAAAATCAATTACATAGAACCTCTATCTTTCTCTGTTTTTGAAAAGATGACAAAGTTCATGTTTTTTCAAATTATTCACCTTTCCAGTTCTCACATCTTGGCCAGAAACAAGGGAATGTATGGACTATAAATGCCAGGTACTGGTATGTATTAATACATAATTAATTAATTCAGCTATTTTGTTATGTGAAAATATAGCATTGTGTCACTTACACACTGCAAAAATAAATTTTCCTTAGGGTAATCCATTTTATGCAACCATTTTATTCTGCTTTTAAGTCAAAGTAGATAATTCACAGCAACAACATTTAGTTTTTCCATTTCCACAGAGTACTCAATAATTTACATTAATCAGGCCAATGATAAAAATGTGCAAAGATAACCTTTACATCCTAAAATTTTATGTGAAAACTAAGAAGTCTAGTAAACAAGTCTACATGCAACTCAAAGACGGTTGTATTTATAGAGTGAGAAGGTTTCTATTCCAGTTTCTAAACTGGAAGCAGTCAAGGCATCTTTAAATACACAGTTTTAGCTAGCAACACTTCCAAACTGGGAACAGACTGCCTGATGGCTGCAATTAAAAGTGTTATCAGCAAAAGAAATAAATGGTTGTTTCCAGTAGCAATAAATAGATAATCCTACATTCAGCCCTGACAAATATAATCCACGCTACATGTTTTACAGAGAAACAGCCTGAAAAAAATTAAGCGCGGTATCAGCAGGCAGGAGAAACAAACAATGCATAGCATGAATACTAGTTCATGTTGGTTAAAATACATATGTAGAAAAAATGTAGCTAATAAATGTGGTTCAGGAATATTTTCTCCTTTTGGGGTTAAAAACCTATAGTGGGTGCTAAGTTTATTTTCCTTTATTCTGATTCCATATGTTATTCAAAAACTCAGATAATAATGAAAATACATTAATCTCTCCTAACTGAAAAAATAAGAAAGTCTTATTCAGCCAGTAACACTTTCAGAAAGGCTGATTATTGAGTTTCAACACTATAAAATCTGCTTCTAAACAATATTAATTGTTATTTATTCTTCCTCCAAGTAATTTGCTTTCCTTAACAAAACTTGTCAGTTTTCCATAGCTTTGCCAAAAATGGCTTGAATTAAAAAAACATGGAGAAGTAAAACTATTCTACTTGATATTCTGCAAATCTTAGTAATTTTAAAAAATTCATATTTCATGTTCTGGGTAAGTTCACTTACAGAAAGTGCATAAAAATGAGCAAGTATCTGCTCATTCCCCTCCCTAGCCTTTCAGATTCAATCCAACGCATGTCTGAAATGGTTTGCAGTGTGCTTTAAAATGTACATTTTTTTGGTTTGGTTTCAAGCTATTTTAACAGCCTGAAAATTTCCTCAAACAAGAATCTAAAAGTAAAAAAGAGATTAGGAAAAAATTACATTTCATTTAGAATGTCTCTGTAATCATTTTATAAAAATACCAACAGGAACAACTGTTTAACTACTCAAAACTCAACTCTTTCCCTTGTTACTTTGATATATTTATAGAGAAAATACCACAATGCAGAAAATACAAGTTAAATTTTGGGTTCACTCTGTTTGTATCTATTGAGAAACTAAAAAACAAATAAAGATTATGAATTTCCTCCTGGTTAAGGTCTTGTAATAGAGTTCTGCTTCAAATACACCTCTGTTTATACCAATTTTGTTGTTCAAAAGCCCCTTCAGAGAATACTAGTCCTGCACTGCTGGCACGAACACAGAGGAAAAAACTGGAGCATGAATAACTCCCAGAATCACAAAGCCATTAAGGCATCACTACCGTCTACTAACTGGGAGCAAGTTTGAGAGATCTTTCAGAAAATATATAGGTCAGCATCTGTCATTCAGAGTCCTGCTTGACAGAGCTTCTAACTCTCAGTTAATGTTTTAAAACATTAATGTCTGGTGTCTGGGACTGCTGCTGTAGTCACAGGCAGCACAGTGTATATATTTACATTCAGCTAAATAACCCTTCACCCAGCACCTTGCAAATTCCTCCCATTCTTCCTTCCCCTCAAAAATTCCCTCCACAAAAAATTCAGCTGGAATACAGTTTGTTTGCAGTTTGTTGCTCAGCTTTATGTATTTAATTTCTGAACTATTGTGGCAATCCTTATTTATTACGAAGGAATAATTTGGACATAACTGCTTATGCTATAAAACTTGGAAGTGCTAATCACTGAATGCTAATCACTGGATGCATTCAGTTCTTAATATTTAAAAAAAAAAAAAAAAGTTTTAAGCTTCCAAACCTGGATTTCATAGAATCATAGAATGGTTAGGGTTGGAAGGGACCTTCAAAGGTCATCTAGTCCAACCCCCCTGCAAGGAGCAGAGATGT
>JAAGAY010142661.1:51039-68791 GCA_011801015.1 Ardeotis arabs
AGAGGGGGAGAATCACCTCCCTCGACCTGCTGGCCACGCTCCTCTTGATGCAGCCCAGGATGCGGTTGGCCTTCTGGGCCGCAAGGGCGCATTGCCGGCTCATGTTGAGCTTCTCATCCACCAGCACTCCCAAGTCCTTCTCCTCAGGGCTGCTCTCGATCCATTCCCCGCCCAGCCTGTATTTGTGCCTGGGATTGCCACGACCCAGGTGCAGGACCTTGCACTTGGCCTGGTTGAACTGCATGAGGTTGGCACGGGCCCACCTCTCCAGCCTGTCCAGGTCCCTCTGGATGGCATCCCTCCCCTCCAGCGTGTCGACGGCACCACACAGCTTGGTGTCATCGACACTCATTTGACTGAGTCTCTTAGCATTCACTGAACCTCTTGAATAATTAAAATGGTTTTTGTGCTGTTAGATATGACTGCAAAAAATGTAAGAATAATATGCCAAGCAAATAAGAAAGAGAAACTTGTTACCATCATGCTGTTCAAACTCATTTTTCACATGAGAGACCATAGACCTTTTTTTTCACGCTAGCAAGACTAGAACAACATTACTACTAGGATTGTATGATCTGGTAGTCATTCTTTAGGGCTGAGGCAAAAAGTGGCCATGGAGGAAAGCAATGACTTTCTGATTCTAAAAAGTGAAATTACTGCCAAGAGATCAATCCATAGGGAAGATGTAAAAAACTACCACCATAAGCTAATAAAACTTCCCTCTGCTTCACGTGGTAGAGAACTGTACTTCAGAACTGAAGAAAACAAAGCTGCACTCTTAATTCCCTATATCTGTATGTTCATAATTTATGTTTTTCTGGAAATTGTTGCACTGATGCCTGCAATATAGCCTAAAAATAAAATCAGTGAGGTTAAAAACTGTCTGGAACAACAGAACCAACCTAGCTGTTGTGGGGCAGTTGACTTTGCTGGCTGCCAGTTTTTCTGAAGTTAATTTGGATTGGTGGGCACTATGCTGCAGTTTTCAGTACGGACATTTCATTTATTTACATTACACTAATTCCTTCCTGAGTGCTGAAAACCAAAGCAAGAACATTTTTTAAAATAACTAAAAAAAAACACAAAAGCAATCCCTAATGCCAAGACCAATCTTAGAAAAACAGTATGTTCAAGCTGAAATGATCAGAAGTAGATATTGTCAACAGCACTCTTTATAGCGTTGTAAAGTGTTACATTTGTCTATTTTAGCTTTACAGTTTGTACACCATTTAAGACTGATTTATAAGAGCTATTTCTCTGAGAAGCATGGCTAGAGATTCAGTAAAAGAGAATTGCTCTATGTTGCATTTGGAAGATTTTCACCACAGCAAAATCTGGAAACACTTTGAGCAACATTTAAATCCCATATAACCCTCACTCAGACCTATTATCAGTGAATATTTGCAGACAAAATCTGACCAGATATTTGTTATACACTTTCTCTAATAAAAAAGTATCCCAATATAAATTCTTGGCAGGACTGCCGGCACGTGCTCTGATACAGACAGAGCTTTTGCGCTAATGTACCAATTTCAGCAAAGAGCATGATTTTATACTGGAAACACTTCTGCCTGTGTAAGCCCCTGAGTAGGTTATTTTCTTATAAAAGTGCTCACACTTGAGTTCCATATTCCTCTTTCTGCAGCAGAATAACAAAAAAATTAGACATCCAGATAATGTTGTCTCTATAAAAAGGGATAACTTACAGCTCAAACTAAGATGTAATCTGGGCCAACCTAATGTGTTCCTTTGAAATTCCAAGGCATATGTTAAAATAGCCCCTTTCCTCCAGAACCTGAATATCAAATTCATAGCTTGCCTGTCAGGCCTCCACCTTGCACAGTTTGACCATTACTTGTTTATTTACTTATAGAAGTATGATCTTTTTACTTACATAGTAAAATAATGGGGATAAGATGAATATTTAAAAGCTGCTATATATATGCCCCAGAAGCTCCTATTTAAACAATATATAATCAGGCCTTTGTTTGATCTCATTTCCCTTTTTTTCCCCATCCCAAGACTCCTTTCAAGTGTTAGACAAATCTCCTCCAGTCTAACATCAAAACACAGTGACAGGAATAAGACTGCGAGGCTGCTGGCTTCTCTCGAGCAATGCCACCCATTGATCCATGAATAAATGTTCCAGCTTCAAGGCACATCGCTGCTGCAAAGCTATCTCTTTTGAGATTCAAAGAAGAGCTCCTTGTCTGGTGCCCCAAGATCTGAAAACCTGCTGTAGTAGCTCTGGGACTCAGCAACTGACATCATGGTTTACAGCCTTCGGTAGGATTTACCAGCTCATTATCTTATGAAATAACAGCATAATTTTAGAGGAATTCCATAGAAGATTCAAACACTTTATCTTCACATGCTGGCATTCTGTTGCTAATTTTTTTACTTAAAAATAATTGCTTAAAAGAAAAACACTGCTTGTTTTCAAATTACAGTATATATATATATAAAAATAATAATCCCAAACCAAAATGACAAAAATCTTACTTTCATTTTATTAACAAATATTTTTAGTGATGTTGTACCAATAATTTACCTAAAAAATTATGACAGCATTATGTTGCCTACAATATGCTAGGAATGTTGAAGCTGTAACTGAAGTCTTTTAGGAATTCTGAACTTAGAAAATCTTTTAGAAATTCTCTAACAATAAAAGCTTTCAGGTATGTGGCTTTGGTTTTACTTCCACATAATGAATAGAACTTAAAATATGCAACTTCATTCATTTTGCCCCCAAAGCCTCTGTGAAGTAGTAGCCTAGCTTCTTACTCAGACCTTGTCTTAAATCCCACCCCGGGATTAGCTCCTGGAAACCAAGCACATCTAAGAACAGTAGTACAAGTGCTCCTGAATTATCTTCTGCATCTTAAATATGAAGTAAACTTATTTTCAATCTGTACAGCATTCACAGGTTCAAAAACTCACTATTACTGAGGCATATAGGCTGAAAAAAATGCTAAAATATGTACACTTTAAGTAGGTAGCTAGAATAACAACATTTTCCTGAAATTTCATGTCACTATTTTATTTCATGTCACTATTTTATTTCATGCCAAGTGCTACAGTTTGTAAACAAAACTGAATGAGACAGTCTGGGGAAAAAAACAGAAAATAACAAATGTAACTGGACTCCCGACTGAACCTTATCTGAAGAGTTGTGATGACTGCTGCTATAATATATCAAACGCCAGTTAACAATAGTCTCCTGTAAAAGAGCTGGCTTTGGGATATATTTACTCACGTCATTCTTGGCAAGCCTACAAAGTATGAGTCAGTCCTGGAACATTTATACTACTTGTTACAGTTAAAAAGAGATTCAGGTCTGACTATTAATACCCAACTCACTTTAAAAAATATTTGTTTTTCTACACGACTGTTTCCTAAATTCTGATGTTTGAACTCTATTTGATTTCTTTAAAAAGAAATAAAAAATACTGTCTTGGAAGCAAGAACCTATTTGTAAAGAAAAAAAGGCAATGGGCATTGACTGAAACTGATTCAAATTTATCTCAGCTAAACAGTGAAATTGAAATATAGGTTGAAACTAAGCTGCCAACCTGTTTCTGACAGAGGTTCTAGCTCAGTTCCTCAAACCTTCTACAACAGCTCCTATATTTACAAGAACTGTCATTAGTTTTCCAGGGGAACACAACTATAAAATCTGTTCCAAGATCACACCAAGTTGCCAGAACACTAAACACAGTCACCTTTCAATTACTCAAAGTAATTGAGAGTTCTGGTAACACAAATGAAGCAAAAAATCAGTAGTTACACAAACACACACGTACTAAACGGCAGAGAGCACCGAAGAATCAGGAACACCACGGACTGTGAAGGCAGAGATCCCACAGCGAGCACTGACCTAAGTCACGAAAGCCACGTATCACAGCATTGCATCAAGTACAGCTACTCCGCTTTCACGCCCACGCAGCTCCAGGGGAACCAGCTCCGTGTTTCTGCACCTGCAGCCTGAATAACTGTGAGGTGATTGCAGATGGAATCAAAGAAAATGAGCAAGCTTTGACTCTCTGCAGAGCTATTTATCACAAAAGCCTAACTGCAGTGCACATAGATTGTAAGGAACCAGAAAAGGAAATGGAAAATAATGGACTAGTGCTTTCCTCAACAGCTAAAAATAAGATTTTTAACTTGAACGTACCTCATAATTTACTAGAAAATTATATACACACACATTCACAACAAATATGGAATTTTAAGTGTGATTTGGAATTTTATTGCATTACAATCTCTTAGGACATTAGATAATTATGGAGTTATTTGTGCTTGACAGGTGAACAGACACATAGTGAATATACCACGGCTGAATATAGGTATTATTTTACTCAATAAAATCCAAGGGAGAAATTACAAGTACTTCAATGAGCTGCTCCTTTTGGAAGAAGGCATATAAAACTGTTGGGAAGACAATTCTAGCAGGAAATTGAGGTGCAGATGAGGTTAGAAGTGAGTGTGGGGTTTGTTTTTGTTTATCAGCCTGTGTTACTCAATCTATGCTCAATTTAAGAAAATAAACAGACAAAGCGATGTGACTGACTGCTATGATTTTAGCAGCTCTTCATCAATATTTGGAAAACAGCAGCAGTATCTCATTCACACATATTTGCACAAATATGTGCTCGGTCTCACCACATTGCATCTGTTTCTCCTACTCACGCCCACTCATGTCAGCAAGCGTTCATCCCACATAAACACTTGCTGGAATTATTTCATCCTAGGCAGGCTCTGTCATAAATCTGTTGAGCACAGTATACAAATAGGTAGGCACGTACGTATACATTACTCGCAGCAGCGGCTCATCCTCCTGCTCCAGGCCCACGTCCAAGCCTCCTCCATGCAGGCATTCATTACGCTGCTCTCCCTGCTCGTTTTGTGCACAGTTTGGGCCCTTACGCTGTGTTGGCGTCCTTTCTGCTAACGTGTATATAGACATCCTCCTCCTCCTGAGACACAAACCTGAATTCCCTCCCTCAAACTGCAATCCGAGAGCACAGGGAGGAAGCCTCAGGGAAGCTCAGGAAGAGCAGCGGGCGCTCACTTGCCCCCAGGCCCTGCCATTTTGCTCACATTCCTCTTCTCCTCATCCTCTCTCCCCGCGGGCCTGCCCGGTGGGCCCATGCCATCACCGGAAACATGCCCTCCTCCCAGGCCATCCATCCTCCCTTTCCACTCCCCATTCAGTGCTCTTCCCCTTCCCCATCCCGCACCAGCCCTCCCCTCCCAGGCCCCCCCGTCCTGCCCTGCCACCACCCCACCTCAGCCTCCGGGGCAGCCCCGTGCCGCCTCAGGCCTACCTTTGGCAGCAGGTATGACCCTCCAACGGGGCAGCCATTTTCTGAGGAAGGGGTGTGGGTGTCCCACAGGCCGCCCTGAGGGGACTCCCCTCCCATCCTCCTTCCTCATGAAGGGCAGAGCTGCCCCCCAAAACATGCCCTTTGAGGCGGCTAAGCGTGGCTATTACACTCCTTTCCAAGCCCCTGCCGTGCCTCAGCGACTGGGGCCATCTGCATCGCAAGCTTAGAGGTAAGGGAGCCCCAAATTTCACCTCTCTCTGCCTGCGAGCGGTCCTGCTGGTAAAACTGCAGGCCTCCATTTCCCCGCGTCCCAGGAGGGACACAGCATGGCAGCACGGCTGTGTTTCAGAGACAGGCGTGTGCCAGGCCTTGAGGAATTGCTTCCTTGGTCCCTCCTCTGCGAAGAGGGAGATGAAACTAACTGTGGGAAGCAGGAATTGCTTATGGAGCAATCCAGTTTTCTTAACTCTATTTTTTTTTCCATATCCTATACAGTATATTTTAGCACAGCAAAATACATAGAGGTTGTTTGCATTAATAGGTTATTTAGGAATGGAAATCTTAAGGAAAAGCATGCTGAGGCCATAGGGAGTCATATTAGATTTATGTATTTAAAGTGTCTTTTCTTGACATCATCTTGTTACTGTAAGCAGAACATGCATTATTTAGTGTGCAATACTATCATTTTTTAAAACCATTAATTATTTCGTGAAAATTATGTTTTATATCCACCCCAGAAGTCCAATCTATCATATACCTGACATCCACATAAAAATACGAAGCAAGTTTTACTCAAGAGATTTTGTTTATCTTGGAGACCTAGTTAATTAACTAAATGTCCAAGTGTGCCAGTGAATCAGTGATGAGTGCCGCTGCTGTTGCAAAAAGAGCTGGAGTTGGTAGTGGAAAAACAGTTTCACAGAACCATTCCCTCACAGATTGCTCCGTGTATTGGAGATGAAAGAGGCTTTTTCAGACCAGCTTTCTAGAGGCTGCAGGGAGAACTGGTTCATAGTCTTCAGGCTCTCTTCTGCTCTGAAATGCTTCTATATGCTCCGGCTAGGGATCTGTAAGGCATGTATACTTCAACAGCAGATTGCTTGTATTTCCTGAGCCCAGCTCAGTGTTAGTCTGGGACCTATTGTGCAGCATAATCATTAAAATATGGTCTCTTGGAGCCAAGCAATTTAGGTTGTATATTTAAAACAGTACTATTTGGACAAAGACATATCCTCTTCAAAAGCCTGAGAGAATCAAATCAAAATCTATTTCTGAAGAGAAAATAAACACCAAATAAATAAGCAAGCCTTTTTAATTATAATTTGTCCAATGTTAACATTTACAACATGCTGGGTAGATATTATGGACAGATTTAAGGAAATTTAATGGCTGATAGGTGAGTACTGTTCAGCAACCTACTTCAGCCTGGTGCAGAAAGGCTGTCAGACTCTTGACATGAGTTTTCTTTTCCTTGGATTTTTAAAATACTGCCTAAAAACTCAAAAAGGCACAAGATAGATAGAAAATAGAGCTAGACAAATAAGTTAGAGACCTACACATTGTTTTCATGTTTTGCTTGCTTTGATTTCATATGCTTTCAGATTATTTTGGGAGAAGGAAGCTCAGGAGAAAGGAATTTGTCAAATAGAAAAGGAAAAGACAGAAGCGTCCCATTTCTCTTACGTAGAAGAATTGTGCTGGAAAGAGAGAGGTAAAAAATGCAAATAGTTATTGCTCCTGCACAGTAAAGATGTCGTTGGGCAAGTCAGACAAATACAAGTACATTTGCCCGTGGATCAGTTCAGATTGTGCTAGCATGTCTGTAATTGAATCTGCCTAATTTAAAAGCAAGAAGATAAAACGTTTGACATTATCAAATCACAGGAATCAGTGTATTAATCTATGTCAACACAAATATGTATGGCACTCTTGATATATAAGAACGGACACACAGATATGTATGTGTCTTTGCAGGAATCCAAGACACATGTCCTTTGGTTGCCTAACTCTAAGGATATTAATTCAGTTTCTGATATGGGTATGACTATGCAAGTTATCAATAAGGCATGACTGCATTATCTGACTGAATGAGGTGTACTGTAAGACTTTTTCCAAAGACTGGGTAGCTTAGTGCTCAACTCATGCTTATATATTTATGTTGGTCTTTCTTTCCAGACAACTTACCTTTTGAGTGCTATTAAATATTTATACACTGTCAGGAGTAACAAGATGGAATAGTAACTGACATTATCAAAAATAGTAAAGACATATTTAATCTTACTTCCCCACTAGTTTTATGAAAAAAGACCTCATCTGCTAAATAATTTTTTATAGTTTTTCTAAAGTCACCAAATTTGCAGAAAGCACTTAAATTCAGGATAATAGTGTCTTCCAAGCAGTGAGGTAATTATAATTTCACAATTACTGATTTATTTTTATATGGAGCACTTTGCACAGTCACTGCCATATCATCTGTATGTGTTCTCACTGGCACACTCCTGAGGTCATAACTGAGGTCCTAAAATTTAAAGTTTACATGTTTGGAGCCTGGTGAAAGAAGAAACAATCTTCATACCAAACAGTAATGTCATTGTTCTTAGAAGCCATGTTGTGCTGATTTGGTACTGAAAACGTCTCCACTTGTTTACCAAAATGTCTCCTCCTAAATTACACTATTTTATAAACTAAAATTTAAATCTGAAGAAAAAAATAATACTTTTAAAAGCCCATCTGATTTTAAACTACAGTATGAATACTATGCTTGTGCTGATTGAATGTAGTATGACACATTCATAGACATGACACTCTAACTTTTTTATTCCAGAGGACAATGAATGAAATATTACTCTATATAGCATACATGTAAAATGTAAATAAATGGCTTGATCGTTATTTTTTAAGTGCTAAATACTAAATTATTTCATTAACAGCATGTCTATTGTGGAATTTGTGTTTTCCTATTTAAATTTGAAAACAATTTGCCTGTAGAAAATGTAATATTTCTTGAAGAAACAAGTTTTATGAACTCTTACACAAGTATAAACTGCTTAGAGGGTGGAGACATACATATATACACAACTAAATGAAATATTTTAGGAGTTTTATGTAAGTTGAATTTGTAAGAATTAATACCTAGGACTGAATTGTATATACACAGTCTTTGAATGATCCTCTTGTGTTGCTTTCCTTTTCTACCCTGGGAACCTGAACCAGTGCACTGTAGAAACAAATAGTAAAGAAACAAAAAGGAATGTCATGTTAGAGAACTAACCACTATTTTATTATTTTTAAGTTTAATGTGACTCTTTAGGACTAATTTCCTTCACCACGTTTCATAAATCCATGTATCGGAACTGCTTATTAGAGAATTATCACTGGGCCAGAGATTCACGCTTGCCCTAAGTTAGTCTCATTTTTTGTAGTCAAAGATAATTATATGTATCATTTTATGCCATCAGCTACTTGCAACAGAAGAAATTAAGTCTATTATCTGAAAACTGACCTCTAATAATTTATGCTTCATTGCTGATGTGAAGTTACCAGTCTGATGTCAAACCCACAAAAGTTTAACTTCTTTATTTTGTCAATGTGACCTAGTTAACTGTTTTTGTGTACATCAAAGCAAAAGTACTACATTTTCACTAAACCATTTTCTGCATTTAGCAGAAGCAAACATTGTTTGGCTCAGAATAAAGAGTTATAGGCATAGTTTTCATCACTATCTCTACCCCATTCCACAAAGATGATCCAACCCAGAGCAGGTCTTTCTAATTTCAGCATTATTCAAGAGAGTTCCTTGTGTGTGGTTGTAAATTTAAGCAATTACTGACTAAAGGACATTGGCCTTATTATTATGTTGCAGCATTTGTTTTCTTTATGAGATCAAGTGTGAAAATCTTTCAATAGATACAGACACTAATTTACAAAACTATTATAAAAAATGGCAATGAATTCAGTATTTTATTTTGCTTTACTCTTCTTAGCTCTAGTTCTCATTTTTCATTGTGCCCTCTGTCTTTGTTGCACGTTGATCATGATTTATTCCTAACTTTGTATATTGATAGTCATTAGTATATGGCAAATAATACTGTTCTTATTACCTGTTATAACTAAGGTCCCGCGAGTTGTGCCACCTTAAGCTCTGTCAACTAAAAAGATCTATTCAAAGGCAATATAGGGGATTTAGACCCCAATCTAATGTAAACATGTAAAAATTTACTGTTAGAGCCTGCATGTCATTTTATTGCTAAAAAAGGAAAGAAAAAAATTTTATTTTAAAAAGTATATTTGTCAAATGATACTTATTTTACAAGCTACTTGGCTATACTGTAGAGTATTTCTGGCTTCACAGGGATAGAAAACAACAGCTTTTAAAATTATTTAACAATTAATTAGCTGTCCCTTACTTTTGTGACATCTTTATGAAACCAAATTGTTCTCTACCTAACTTTCACCTCAGCTTTGCAAAAATTATGTGTATAAAATTGTCCACATCTGCATGTGAATTTGCATTTTGTAGCATCTGCACTACTGTCTTCATTCATTGCCTTATAATCCAAGAGAAACACGGTATGAAAGAAAATAATTGACCCATTTATTTCCAGTAGACTTGGTTTTTTAAAAGTTTATTTGCATAACCTGATAATTTGATAAATCGTGAGGAGCTGTTGGTAGAAATGCATAATAATGGGAGTACAACCTGCGAAACACTTTTCAGGCATCCAGCCCTGATGAAGTTACGGATTGCTAGCCACTACCTCATTTTGAGACTGGCTGCTGAGCCACTATGATGTGACAGGGCTGTTGCAAGCAATTTTCATGTGTAACCCACTGGACTGAATTTAAATAGCCTGGGAAAGCTATCCAAAATGATGCACTTTATCAAGGCTGCCTGAAGGATCCAAATGAAGTTTAGTAGGTAAGTCTTCATATAATTCATGCATAGCACCTCTCATGGAAATATGTTTGAAAAGTCAGCCTGCGTGCTTTTCTTTCTGTACTCTTAAGAGAAGACAGCGCGATGAGTCACTTCTCTGCTGCGCTTGAGACTGTTCAGAATTCATTCACTGACTCTACCTGGAAAGCTGACAAAAAAGATCAGTGTAGACTCCATCAGCTCCACCTCCTCTCTTCCTCCTTTTGTGGGTTTCCCTTTGATATTTTATGTAAATATTGCAGTTGCTTGTAATAGCTCTCACTTTTGAGTCAGTGGTTGCAATAATTCCCTGTCTCCACTAATGCACTAGATAAATGAACCAAAAGACCGTATTATTTCCTAGGGACTCTCCTTGTCAGATTTCAAGCTTCCATCACCAAGATTGGGTACCCTCAGTATTAGTATGAATATCAAAAAGCTTGTAAATAGCCTTCAAACCTGGAGATTCATCAGAAGAACAAAGTAAAATTCCCAAACCAAATACTCCAGGTTAAAAACCCTACCATTAAGAGTGTTTAAACGAATCCAGATAATTTTCAGAATTGATTTTCCATAGTAACTGATCCTGAAGATACGTAGCTGCTTGTGAAAACTGTAGTCCTCTTTAGCTGGTTTAACCCAGCATGTGTTTACAGTTGGTGGCACGTAAATCCCTGAAGTATTAATGTGGTTTTTAACATGCTGCCTCTCATTTTAAAGTTTTTGTGTTAATCACCATGCCTGCTGGAAAGAAAATAAATCAAGATCATTTTTCCTTAGTGAGTTAACTGTAGTTCTTCAGTTCACTGACGAGTATTAACTGTTTCTGAGTTAGGATAGCTTCTCCTGACGGCTCTGTATGCCTTCTAAGAAACAGTGGACTGAAATGCTGCAAAGTTATTCCTGTAAATTCTGTCTTGATAGAAGTTACCAATCTATGCAGGCAGATATTGTCAGCTTTATTATTGCTTTATTAAATACAGTTGTCTCTTTGATTGCCTTAGGTGGAAAGCATATAATTCTTTTCTCAGTTCAGAGGCTGATATCTTAATGCAGCAGTATAATTTTAGGCATTAACTGCATAACCTTATGTGTGTCCTCTTCCAGTTGCAAATATGATCCTGCTAGACTCCCCTAGGTGTGCTGCCGAGATCTTGCCCTCATGATGTAATCTTGCTTTTTTTGTCCTTTGCAGCCAACTCTTTCAGTATCTTATTGATTACTGCTCCACTGTTTAAGCCTACCACCTTTCACGGTCATGTATTATGCATCTGCTTCTCTTGCTTTTAATATTCTTAATACTTATCTAATGTTCTCTCTTTTTTTGGCAAATGTTACTGTTTTCACTAACTTCTTTATTCCGGAAAAATGCCAGATACATCTGTCCTCTGTAGTGTCTTTTTTTTTTCCGCCTTAAAACATGCAGGCACACAGTCTGGACAGTTTGCTTGCTGAGGTGATCTTGATACGAACTGATTGTCCTTCATTAAGTGCACTCCCTCTTGCTTCCAGCTTAAAAGTGAAAGGTGTTCACTTTGTGTGTAATTCAGGCTCCTGGAAACCTGAGTTAAAGTTCATGTTGTCTGTGTAAGCAAGATCCTTAACTCCACTAAGTTTCAGGAGACTCATACATCTTAAACCTATTTACAGCTTTTCTTATCTACAGATGGAAACCCTATCTAGCTGTCTGGCTTCTTGGAGTAGAAGTGTTTTAAAGAAAACTATTGGAAGGGCTACGAGCTAAAGCCTTTTTTGGTGTGTAATTCAAATTTATGTTCTGCCCGGGCAGTATTTCCCAATGTCACTGACTCTCACGTGCAAACCCATGGGATCCTTCTTTGCAGACACCGAAGCCTTTGAAGCGTTGTACGATAACAGAGCTCTTGGGCAGCTGTAGGCGCCTGTTATTGAGAGATGATTTGCCGAATATACCAATACATAGCGAGAGGTTTTCAAGTAGATGCGATTTACATAGCATGTGCTGATGTGCAGTTTGTTGTCATAGGGAAAGAAACTTCTTTTTCTGTGGAAGAACACAGCTGAAAGTAGGAGTGAAGGCTGCAGCGTGCAGTGGCTGAATGACTCTGTATTCACAGTATGAAAAATCTCCCGCCATTTTGAACCAGCTTCAGTTAAGCAGCATCAGTTTGTTTTGGTTTGTTTTTAATCAATACATGGATATATTTTTACAAAGTTACTGTATGGACCCAGTCCATTCTAGACACTCTTTTTCTTTTATCACGAGCTGCAGGAGATGTCTGGGCTCATGTAATGCTACTTATTATTTACTTTTGCTTTACAAACAGCTGTGGTATTGGAAGATGTTATCTTCAAACACTTTTCCAAAGATCTTCTGTGACCTCACAGTTTAATTTGGGTTTTAATATTTTTTAAAGAGCAAGCATAACACTTTCTGTCTACACATATTTAAATTGGATTGCTATTATCCATATGGTTTCTGATTTTTTTTCCTTTAAAATAACTTGATGTCTTCCAATGCTGGAGTATCACCACTTTAGGCAAATTGAGCCCCCTCCTGCCCTCCTCCTCAGATGTTCCAATAACCATAATGTAAATATTTCTTTGAAAATATTTGAAACTCATTAAAAATAAAGGAAGGTATGTTCCTTCTTTAAGGCTGCAATAACACCAGAAGTTTTCAGCATTTAGTATTCTCAGTGGTCTTTTTGTCCATCAAGGGATCTTTTAGGCAACACTTCAGTGAAGTACAAACATTTTATATAATCTATTTTACATTTTATTTAATCTATTTCTTATGATTCTTATGATTTTGTAGCTATTCACACAAATACAGAAATCAAAGGCAAGTAGATGAGACAAATGCCATTTATTCTCCTACAGAACAAGACACCAATGGGGATAAACTAAATGTGACCCAGGGAGCTGTCAAGACAAATTAACGGGTCAAGAACCATCTAAACAAATTCAAATTTAAATTGCGTAAAACTATAAAAGAGAGGTCTTTCAGCTGTCATACTTAACATTTAGACCTACAATGTTTAAGGAATGAGATATGCCTAAAGGACAAACTTATTTTAAAAATAAACAGTAATGTCTGAAGCATTAGTGAATTCTTGCCAGCAGCCAGAACGAGCTTAAAAAGTCATGAAAAAAAGACTTTTTTGGGGGTGGAAATTAATTCAGTAAAAGTTATCATACCTGCCGAACAGGTATCGTGATTACTAAGAATTTAAGTTGTAAGCAAAACCAATCTTAAATTTCCAGGCAGATGAGCCAAATGCCACAAGAGAGTGTTAAATCACAAGTATTTCTTTGGAGCGAAGTCCTTTTGGTGAGAAAGGTAATTTCTCATGCAAAAAGGTAGAGTCTGTATTCTGAAAATTGGCCAAATCATACTTGTGAAATTAAATGTGAACAAGAAATATTAGGAGGCTGTAAAATGCCACTTGAGTACTTTTTTGAATTGTAGATGTTTCTAATTGAGCCAAATTAATTCAAGAATTAACACCACAATGAAGATGCAGATACGCAGCAAGAGCTACTGACCACAGCAGTGCACCAGATGCATCTGAAGGAAACCATACTGGTTTTCCAGCCAATGTTTCACAGAATAGCATACAAGTGGATTATAATTGTACTGAACATTACCTTTAAATATTTTGGTTTTCTTCTGCAATTGATAAATGATATGGTCAGTTGGGAGCCTTTAAGATTTAGGAAAAGACATATCTGTAAAACCTATACAGAAAAGTACATTCTATAATTTTTTTTTTCTGAACTATCCTTCCATGTAGTTGTCATCTGTCAGAAGGGACAACCACAAATGTCTGCATCGCTCCCTGGAAGAAGCGCCAGAGAAGTCCAACTCCAATATGCCAGATATTGTACTGTTTCTGAGAGCGGTGTTCTCTGAGATGTGAAATCCACTTTTTTTTTCTGATTCTCAGTACAGATAAGTTATTTTGTACAGCAGTTGTTTATCTGTGCCTCTCCTCGTGATCCTTCTGTCATTTCTTTTAGCAGCTTCGTTCATAAAAGCCCACTTGCTGCATGTATTGATTTCTGCTGTAGTTGCTCCCTAGAGCTTTGTGGTATCACTTTTATGGTGCTTATAGTACCAATCCTCTTTTGCAAAGTGCAGATCCCATTTATGATTTACCTATCAGAGCAACCACATGTTTTTATCAGGTTCTGTTCTTATTCAGACTTTGCCTTTGATGACATTCTTGCTCAAGGAATTGGAAAAATTGTGTGACTTTGACTGGACTTCTGGTTTTTTCTGAAGACCTTTATGAACTGGTGATTACAAGAGTTGATTCAGCTTCAGCTGAACTCCTTAGCTGACTGAATTCAACTACTGAATTTCAGGATGAGCAAGATCAGACATTTTAGGGAGAGAACATAAACATCAGTCCGCATTTAGGCAGTATTCTGGGAAGCGGTTTCCTGTGTTTAAAGCACCCAGTCTTCTGAGAGAAAATGTACTGAGAAATGAGCCCTTGCAACTCTGTGTAGAAAAAACAAAAAATCATGTCTTATGGAATCAAATTTGTTTTAATTCTATTCCTTTCTTTTCCTCCTTAATTGCTTACTTCCATTTTCTCCTGATGGAACACTTAAAATAGAGCGGTTGGTTAGAAATTCAAAACTGACGTGAAAATTGTGTAACTCAGATGTAATGTGTTAGTGTTCCACATTCTAACCAAGCCTTTTAATTTTGTAACAACCATTAGTGGAAGGGCTGACAAATGGTAGAAACCTGAAAAACAGTGACAGAATAATTTCTCGCTCTTCTTTTTCTTTTCCCCTGCTACCTACAAAGAGCAAAGGAAGTATGTGAGATTACATCGGCCGGGAAAAAATAGAATCAGAGGGAGAAATGTGATGGAAATTCCTATAAAATCTTTTCTGTGATTAGAGGAATCATAAAGCGTATGAAGAAACACAGGGGATTGCCTGGAGTTTTCTTGTGTCTCAAAGGCATCGTCACATGGTAGGGCAGACTGCTGTAGTCTGCTGTGAAATGGCAATCTTTTCCAATATATTTGTTACAGCAAAAGGAAAAAAAAGAGAGATGCTGAATAGCCTGTTTTGAGCTGAAACAGAAAAAAAACAGTGCCTTCTCTAGATTCATGAACTAATTAAAATCTATAATGCAGACTACCAAGAAAGAAATGAGCAAAGTTTACATATTCAGTTAATGCCTAACACTGGGTGTAATTTTTATTTTATCTTAACGGTCTATGCAGTGCAGAACTGAAAAGAAATTAAGAAATTAAGCATAGGATTTTTACTCTAGTAAACTGCTAAAGAAAATATTTTTGAGTGTAGGACTGGTTATGAAGAGACAGTTCTCCACTTCCATGTTTTAAGATGGGAAGTAGGAGAAGAAGAAAAGTGGCAAGTTTCTCAGCAATATTCAGCAACGTGCCCCTGAAATCATGATGGTTTTGGACATTACCCATTACTGTTATAACAACAGTTTCTTTGTGCATTAATTAGAAGTGTGGAACTTTCAGAACTAAAAGTTCAATATTTCCTTGCAAAAAAGGAATATAAAAAGGAGGACTAAAGAATTTTGACAAAGATGATGACAGTTACAGCTTTTGTACGGTCCAGGGAGTCCTATGGCAGAAGATTTGTCATTCTGCTGGAATTCTCCTTTGTGGTGCCTACATTTATCACCTTAGTGTACCTGCTGCTCGAGGAAAGATGTTTTGTTTTGTTTTGACGTTTATTTGATCTTTGCATCTTCTGTTTTTGAAAATGATCAACATTCTAGGCCAACGCTTCCTACAGGGAACAAAGTATATTGCAAAGACCCAGCTCTTGCAAAAGAGGTGGCTGTTCAAACACAATGTTCCAGAATTGTCCGTCTGTCTTACTTGATGTCTTTCTCAGCCTGCTCCTCCTTCTTTCTGAATTTCGTGCTGATGGAAAATTTTTGGTAAGGATAACATCAGAGGCCCGTGTGCGTGTCAGTCCCACGGCGATCCTCAGCACATTGCTAGCGGTTATGTTATGTAAATGGAAGAGAATCGCTGGTTGAGAAAAGCTGCTCCAAAGCAGGTAGTGATTTAATGAAAAGCACCGAGATTGAAAGGGGTTTGCCGGAGCTCTGTGTGATGTGAATGTTAACAAGCCCCTTCACGTCATCAGCTTCCCCGCTGCACTTTCTATTCTCCCTCCTTTTGCCAGGCAACTTGAATACAGGGAACTGTGCGCCGAGGAAAACCTTGAAGTAAATGTGTGAGCAGTCTAGCCCCAATCAGTGCAGCACAGTTAATCATTTTTATTAACTGAATTAGCTTGTCTTTTTTTTGCTGTGTCTGCATCTCTTGAGACTGAGCAATGTAAGACACCTTTAGAATGTAGTTACTTTTGGAAAACATTTATACACTCAAAAGAAAAAACAAAGTTATTCTTTCTAAGAGGAATGTTCAGGTAGTGTATATTTAAATAATAAAAGCAGATATCTAATGTATAGTTTAACGTGCAAGTTTAGCTCTGAGGACGTGACTCTGCTCCTGAAGCAGTGAAAATGTGAACTAACGCAGCTGAAAAAAAAAAAATAGTAAAACTGTAAAACCACTTGTAAATGAGAGTTTGCTGGAGTCAAGAATTTCTGCTCGAATCCATGATGGGATTACAGCCAAGCAAAGCCTATAGGTGTCTGGAGGTACACGGGAACAGACAAATGATCACCACAAGAGCTTTCAGCTTCGCAGAGCCAACATGGTTTTTGGCTCAGCAAGTCTACAAATTGTACCTTCCCTCTCTTTCAAAAAGATTTAAAAGTGCCTTTGCCTTTGGGGCACTTCAGTTCCACCACACATTATTGATTTGAGTTTGTTTGTTCGTAGACACAATAATCTACTCAATAGGACCATATTCTGGAAGTAGTCCCAGTGAGTCAAGGGGACCGCTCGGTGCACGTGCTGGGGATATCACCTGCGGGTGAATACAGTAATTTTAATTATCTGACAAGAAAAATTAAAGTGGACTTTCCTTTACATTCAATAAGAGAGAAGTCCTTTAGTTTCTAAGCCAGGTTGGTTTTGTAAGCAGTTTTTGCAAGCAATGCAGTATAAATCCATTAACAGTTGGATGCAGTGATTCCTGGTGAAAATGTACCAGTGGTTTACATTGGTAGGAGTGACAGGAGAATGAGGCATCACAGCCCCAGAAGTGGATTTTTCCTAGATCTATACTGTCGTTACTAAAAAGTGCATTGTACCTGCTGCAAAGTAAAATCGCCTCACCTGCTGCATCCTCCAAAACAAATGAAATATCCAACCTAAGCATTTAACACTGGAAAAGGCAGACTGGATAATAAATTATTTCACTTTATTAAAATTTGTTTTGGCACCACGAGACAGGAAATTCATGTTTTTATAGAATTTTCTGAGTTTTTAGTCTAGCAGTGTTTCTTTAACACAAGTAAATAGACTGTAGTATTTAAATGCCTTTGAATTCCAAGGGATTTGACACCCTCAAGTGTAATTTAAGCCTTTTAAAATTAATAAAT